>VDFB02075321.1:232037013-232154759 GCA_007258455.2 Sequoia sempervirens | reverse complement strand
GGGTTGAGGGATGATGTTTAGGGTTTAGGTTATAAGGTTTAGATTATATGGTATAGGGATGAGGGTTGAAGGTGTAGGGTTTAGGGTTTAAGGTATAGGGTTGAGAGCTAAGATATAGTGTTCAGGGTTGACGGTAGAGGATTAAGTATATAGGGTATAAGGATTTTGGTTTAGGATATTGGCTATAGGGTTGAGGGTATTGGGTTTAGGGTTTAGGGTTTAGAGTCCAAGATTTAGGGTACAAGGTTTAATGTATGGTTTAGGGTTTAATTATAGGATTAAGGGTTGAGGGATAATGATTAGGGTTTAGAGTATAATATTTAGGTATAGGGTATAAGGATGAGGATTGAGAGTGTAGGGTTTAGGGTTTAAGGTATAGGATTGAGGTTTGAGGGATAGTGTTCATGGTTTCAAGGGTATAAGGTTAAGTGCATAAGGTATAGGGATCACGGTTTAGGATATTGGTTATAGGGTTGAGGGTAATAGGTTTAGGGATTAGGGTGTAGGGTACAAGGTTGAATGTAGGGTTTATGGTTTGAGTATAGCATTGAGGGATAATGTTTAAGGTTTAGGGTATAAGTTTGAGCGTATAGGTTATAGGGATGAGGGATGAGAGTTTAGGGTTGAGGGTTTAAGTCATAGGGTTGAGGGTTGAGGGATAGTGTTTAGTAATGAGGATATAGGGTTAAGTGTATAGGGTATAGGGATTAGGGTTTAGAATTTTTGGTATAGGGCTAAGGGTATTGGGTTTAGGGTTGAGGGTTTAGGTTACTAGGTTGAACGTAGGTTTGAGGGTTTAAGTATAGGGTTGAGGGCTGAGGATTGAGGGTATAAAGTTAAAGTGTATTGGGTATAAGGATTAGGGTTTATTATATTTGGTTTAGGATTTAGGGTGTAGCGTTTAGGGTATTATGTATAGGGTTAAGGGTTGAGAGTGTAGGGTTTAGGGTTTAAGTATAGGGTTAAGGGATAATGTTTAGGGTTTAGGGTATAAGGTTAATGGTATAGGGTATATGGATGAGGGTTGAAGGTGTAGGATTTAGGGTTTAAGGTATAGGTTTTAGGTTTGAGTGATAGTGTTTAGGGTTGAGGGTATAGGGTTAAGTATATAGAGTATAGGAATTAGGGTTTAGGATATTGGGTATATGGTATAGGGATTAGGGTTTAAGATATTTGGTATAGGGTTGAGGGTATTGGCTATAGGGTTGACAGTTTAGGTTACATGGTTGAATGTAGGATTGAGGGTTGAGGGTATAAGGATAACTATATTAGGTAAAGGTATTAGAGAGGGGAAGAGGGGGGAGGGAGAGAGAGAGATGATGTACAAAGTCATTGATGTCACTTCTTTCCTCATTTAATTTATCAATTATTGAACCGGGTGTGCTTTAGAGCTATATGCAATAAGGGTGTTTTTATAAATTGGGGGTTGTACACTATAAACAGTGACTTTTGGTTGTGTTTTAACTCGATCAGGAGTTGTTAGGATCTTTCACGAGCTTTTAGGAGCTCTCAGGAGCCGATCTTAACAACAGGTTCCTAACTAATTCTAAGTACTTAATCCTAATTGATCTCTTAACTAACAATTGTCCAGACTCCAATAACTTAGTTCAAACTTCACTTGAATTATTTGCAATTTATCCATGGAAGAATTAAACTAAAAACTGAATCTAATTTTAATCTAAAACTTAGAATTGAAATGTACTTGGAAAGGGAATCTATTTACATTTGTAGAAAAGGATCTAATTACGTTTGCAGAAAAGGATCTAATTACATTTGCAGAAAAGGATCTAATTATGTTTGTAGAAAATAAGCATTAATCTAAAAAGCAATAATCGTAACTTCCATGAACAAATCCCAAACAAGCTTTAGTTCTATCTATCCATAAGTCATTATTGTCTTTTCCATTACAACTACATGCATTTTAAAATAACCAATTAATCTAATTCTATAAATAGTAATTAAATCTATAGAAAATGAGTGAATATAAATCTAAAGTAAATTATAATGAATTATTCTAAGAATTTAATGAATTTAATCTAATAATATAAGCATTCACATACACTAGAAATTATTAATAGAGATCTATATTCCTATTTTCGAACTAAGATGAACAATGCAAAAATTAATTGAATCAAAGAAAATAACACAAGTCACCTCCTTCGGTTGAGCAGCCTTGCTCTTCCAATAGTGGAACTTAAACATTGAGATTCAGATCAACTCATTATTTTCATTCCAATTGGCCAAAACAGGCGAGTAGTAAAAAAGTGTAGATAATCCACATTACAATGTTAAATTGAAATAAAAACTAAGGTTGGATATTTATAAGAATATCCGCTTATTTGAATACAAAAATTGGTGTAGCCTGCCAAGATGCAAAATAGTAGCAACTAAACTTAAACAAAACCAACGTGTCATAAAGAAATCCACCACATGATAATAGTTGAACAAGAATTTTTCAAATTGACTAAAGAATTGAATTTGGAAACATACATCAAGAGCCAGCTGGAGTGATCAAGAGCAAAATAGATTTTAAGTTCGTTAAATAGTGAGTTTAACACGTCCACCTCATAACATCAACATTTAATCAACTGAACAGAATCCTCAAAGATAGGATGTAATCAAGATAGCAAAAGATCTCAACTTGCATAAACATTTCATCATTAATCATCATTCAAAAGCAAGACATTTAATACAAAATACCATTTCTCATATATACTCCAATTAGTTAAATATAAGGAAAAATAAAACAAACATTCAAGCATATAGTATACCACCAACATAGTTAATTAATATATAATAAAGTCTTTTAAAACATAAAAAATGATTAATTAAAGTGTCATTTCATGCACTCATCATTTCTCCCCCTTCTATTGTCAACCATGTCGGCATCATGGTTGAGGATATGGTAAATCCTTGTTTTTTCCTTCCAACTAGGTAACTAGATCACCACAATAAGTCATATACTATAGGAATGTTCTCCGCTAAGCATATCCATTTTGTTCTTCAATTTTCCTCAACCAATCTCTCAGACTTTCTCCAATAAATTGTGGTGGAGCATTTAATGCAAGTGCTGGTGCTATGAGCAATGGACGTCTGAACTTCATTCCTACCCTATTTGTATTATGCTCCTCAATGACCTGTATTAAGGATCTCACTCTTGTGAGGCTCCAAGTGATGTTTCTTGGAGAGATTGGTTCTCTCCTTCTAAGTGATGCTGGAATGCTACTATATCTTTCCTTGACTACAGTTAAGGCTCTATGTGGCATGCGTTCTTGAACACTTATAAAAACTCTAATACTTTCATTCAAATTCCTTTTGTAGACAGGTTTCACATTATCTCCTTGTGCAAAATATGTAAAGGCGGCTCTGAAAGACATAGAAAAAGGATGTTTCATTCTTTGTGAAGCATTGTGATGAATTTCAATGCATGGAAAGACCTACACCAACAATGGAGATGCCATTACAACCTCAAATAGCCTTGGAACCATTTGAAAAATGGGGAATTGATTTTGTGTGACCTATGGATCCACCTTCTAGAGGACAGTAATATATCTTAGTTTGCACAAATTATGTCATGAAATGGGCTGAAGTGAAAGCTTTACCATCAACAAGAGAAGACCAAGTAGCTAATTTCCTATACAAGCATATTTTGCAGAGATTTGGTGCACCAAGAGAGATAGTTTCAAATCAGGGGCCACAGTTTGTGTCTACTATGATGGAAGCATTTATGCAAAGGTACCAAATGACACACGGAAAATCAATGCCATATCATCCTCAAGCAAATGGACAAGTGGAGGTTACTAATCGAGAATTGGAGAATATCTTAACAAAAATTGTTTCATTGAGGAAGAAAGATTGGGCACAAAGGTTGGATGAGGTAGTCTGGGCATATAATAAAACCTCAAAAATAACTACTGGATTCTCTCCATATGAATTAGTGTTTGTAAAAACTCCAGTAATTCCTATTGAATTTGAATTGCAAACATTGAAGATGGGATTGGAGATTGGTATTGACTTTCCTGAAGTAGAAAAGAGTAGAATTCTACAGTTGAACTAACTTGATGAGATGAGAATGGAAGCTCTTAAGCATATAGAGATAATTCAGAAGTAGACAAAGGAGTGGAATGATAAAAATATTGTGACAAGACAATTTAAGAAGGGAGATTGGGTACTATTATTTGAATCCAAATTTCAAGAGTTCAAAGGAAAATTTCATACAAGATTAGTGGGACCTTATGAAATTGATGAAGTTTTTCAAAATGCAATAGTTCAATTGATACCAATAGATGGAGAAATAAGGGTCATGCTAGTTAACAGTCATCATTTGAAAATCTATCACAAACCTACATCAAAAGAGGGATTTGTAGCAGAATTACATAATAGGATTGAACATTTCTGATGGAAGATATTTCTTCCATAAGAGAATGTGCTTCTAGATAATCTGTTGAAAATGTATGAATATAGGAGGTAAATTTAAAACTAGAAATGGCAGTTTACCTTCTGAATAAAGGAGATAGATTGAAAACCAAAAATGGTGGTTTATCTTTAGAAAAAAAAGGATGGCTGAAAACTAGAAATGGTGGTTTACGTTCTAAATAAAGGAGATAGATTGAAAACCAAAAATGGCGGTTTATCTTTAGAAAAAAAAAAGGATGGCTGAAAACTAGAAATGGTGGTTTACGTTCTAAATAAAGGAGATAGATTGAAAACCAAAAATGGTGGTTTATCTCTTAGAAAAAAAAAGGATGGCTGAAAACTAGAAATGGCGGTCTCCTGATGACTCCTAATGGCTCCTGATGACTCTTGATGACTTCTGACACTTCCATGGTTCTCTATAATAAATACTCTAGTTAATTTTGAGCCTTTTTTTATTAACTCATTGGAATTATTTCCAGCTGAGTTAATTCATGCTCCAATTGACTTTTAAATTTAATGAAAAGGTACACATTTATTGTGAATGTCATTTTTGAAATATTACTTATGATTTAGTTAATTGGATGTGACATTAAATGAATATTTTGAGCATAGATATCTCCATCGTAGTTATTAATTTTATAACAAATAAGTCCTAATCATTTCAAAATATGGTGGAGATATAAGGATTTAATATTGAGGTGACCGCTACAATAAATGTAAGTAATAAGAAAGATTTCATATCAGTTTGGAATGTGTGTGTCGATGTCATTATTGCCACCAACCATCTAAGTCATAATTCAAAAAGTATTGGCTAATACGTGTGAAATGTTCACCAGGAATGAGGTGGAGTAAATGCTTAACATCCTAACACAATGTGCATTTTTTGTTTTTGAAAGGTGTTGTGTCTATGGAAAGAGATGCTCATTTGCATTTCACTCAAAGAGTTGCATCTGCCATTATCTTTGATAAAAATTGTAGAAGTAAGGGAAAATGGGGTAGAAAAGAAACTCAAAACCAAAAAACTTCATTCTTGATCCTGAAACGGAGAGATTGTTGAGGGAAGTAGGATGGCTTGAGTTCATACAAATGTACAAAGGATTCAAACTTGATTTGGTTGAGGAGTTTGTGACGAACTTTCATGTGAACGTCACCTAGGTAAGAGGAGAAGTAATTGAAGTTACTCTTGTTGTTATTAGTGAGCTCTCTAGTATTCTAGCTGAGGGTGAGCCAGTGAACAAAGGACATGTGGGTTTTGAAGAATTAGTGTCTACATTCCATGAAGGACTAGGAAGGAGACCAAAAATCCAATGGCATAAAGGAATTCAAAAGGGAGTTGCTCACAACAGTCTGGAAGAACCGTGGAAAATGACCGTAACCTAGTTAATGAAAATTTTCACTTGTGAGGGTTAGTACGACATGATTCTTGGGCCAGGAATGTGTATTCCCATGCATTTAAGGTATGGAAACACAAGGCATTCTACAAGAATTAATCTTCTCACCTTTTAATTCACACAAATCTCCTCTATGGTAGCTAGGGTAAAGTCTAGAGGAGTTTTGTCCATTAGACTCCATAGCTTAATTCATTTGATTATCAAACATCATTTCATGAAGGAGTCTGGAAAAGAGGGGTGGTTGGAATTTTTGTCAACCCCCATTACTAAAATTGGAAAGAAATCTAGAAAGGGACCCATTGTGAAAAAGTTAAAAAAATGAAAAAGGGGAAGCTTTCAAAAAAGTATAGAAAAAGGGAAAAATAAGGGTACAGGAAATTGAGAAAGAAACCCAAAGTACAGTGAAAATAAAAAGGCATACATCACCACAGGAAAACCCTAATGTTGTTGACATTGACGCCAATGTTCCAACTTCCCTTGGAAAACCAGTTGAAACCCCTGCGGCCACTCAAGATACTTTGAAAAATAGTGAGGAAATCCAAGATCCTATTCATTCTCCTAAATAGCCTTAAATTCCTCCTAAATCCCCAATTCCATCCCCACAAAAATCCCCTGTTCAAGTGTCTCATGGCTCTCCATCTCAAAAATAGCCCCCCGATATGCCAAAAGAAGATAACCCTGTTAGAGGGTCTGATGAATCATGCAATTTCTAGAGGAAAACTTAAGAATAAAGGAGGACGAACTAAAAAAATCTATGTCCAAAACTGAGAAACTAGAGAAGGAGATGATAGAAAAATAAAATGCTTTGAAAACACAATTAAGTCAAACAGAAGAGGCCTTACAACAGGATAGTGCACAAGCATTAGCTCAAACAGAGGAAACAGCAAGGCTTGGTGCTACAGAAATAGAGAGATTGAAAATTGAATTACAACAAAAAGAAGAGGAGTTAAAACAACAGTCAAGTAGATTGTATTATCTTGAAGAATCTACTTCATCATCTCCAAGGAGATACCTCTCCCTTATAGCACTCAAGCTTAAACATGAGAATAACCAATTGAAGAGCCAAAATCAGCAGTTAAAAAGAGAGAGAGAGATGAGGCAAATGAAAGAGTACAAGTAGTAGATCTCTCCTCTGCAATGTTATTAATGAGGGGTTTTGCATTGTAAACAGTGATTTTTGGTTTTGGTTTAGCTTCGTCAGGAGCTATCAGGAGATTTCAGGAGCTCTTAGGAGCTGATCTTAACAATGGGTTCCTAACTAATTCTAAGTATTTAATCCTAATTGATCTCTGAACTAACAATTTTCTAGACTCCAATAACTCAGTTCAAAATTCACTTGACTTATTTGCAATTTATCCATGGAAGAATTAAGCTAAAAACTAAATCTAATTTTAATCTAAAACTTAGAATTGAAATGTACTTAGAAAGGGAATCTATTTACGCTTGTAGAAAAGGATCTATTTATGTTTGTAGAAAAGGATCTAATTATGTTTGCAGAAAATAAACATTAATCTAAAAAGCAGTAATCCTAACTTCCATGAACAAATCCCAAACAAGCTTTAGTTCTATCTTTCCATAAGTCATTATTGTCTTTTCCATTACAACTACATGCATTTTAAAATAACCAATGAATCTAATTCTCTGAATAGTAATTAAATCTACAACAAATGAGTGAATATAAATCTACAGTAAAGTATAATGAATTATTCTAAGAATTTAATGAATTTAATCTAACAATATAAGAATTCACATTCACTAGAAATGATTAATAGAGATCTATATTCGTATTTTCCAACTGAGATGAACAATGCAAAAATTAATTGAATCAAAGAAAATAACACATCACCTCCTTTAGTTGAGCAGCCTTGCCCTTCCTCTGGTAGGACTTAAACTCTGAGATTCAGATCAACTCCTTATTTTCATTCCAATTGTCCAAAATAGGCGAGTAGTACAAAAGTACAGATAAACCAAATTACAATGTTAAAGTGAAATATTAACTAACTCCCAAACTAAAGACTAAGGTTGGATATTTATAAGAACATTCACTTATTTGAATACAAAAACTAGTGTAGCTTGCCAAGAACAACTAAACTTAAATAGAACCAAAGTATCATAAAGAAATCTGCCACATGATAATAGTTGAACAAGAAGTTTTCAAACTGACTTAAGAATTCAATTTGGAAACATCCATCAAGAGCCAGTTGGAGCGATTAGGAGAAAAATAGATTTCAAGTTCGTTAAATAGGGAATTTAACACTGATGAGCTCGAACTATGCTCATAATTTGAATATTATGATGTATTTTTAATACCCTTACTCTTATTACTGATGGTTGTTTTAACTCTTTGATTAAAGGATTTTTATCTAAAATCGGGAAGTATCCTGTAGCAACACATTCCTATATTCCTGCAGCTTAACATCTCTATGTGTCTATATTAATTTCCCTGTTTGACCTCTCGAATGACTGATATAATCCATGTGGTTTTTGGATAATGAAATGGATTTAATATGTGATTAATGAATGTGTATCATGTTATTTTCCATGCATGCTTTCTTTTGCTTATGTCGCAATGTGCATCGCAGGTTGTTAAAGGAAGCATGAACAAGTCAAAGCGCAGCAGATCTTGGCCCTGAAGTAAAGTCTACTTCCAGCACGGCATCGAGGAAGTTGTTCCAGCAAAGACTCTTTGATCGGGTCGTTGGGAGGAAATATTAATGATCATTAATCTAGGAAGAGTGGAATACTAAATTCTCTCTGAATCGTGTTGAACAAATATGCCTTCATTTATGAGAAGTTTGTTCCTCGGTTTCAGGATGCATTTATTTCCACGTCTTTCTCTATTAGAGATAAGTAGTTAGTTGCTTTTCTAATATAAATAAGTGTTCCTCCTGCATGAGTGAGCAACAGAGTGTGTTAGAGTTAGTATTATAATAAGAAACAGTATTTTTTGTTAGTTTCCTTACAAGCAGAACAATCAATGTATATGATTCCAAGTTTATGAATAAAAGCTGATGAAGTTTTGAGTTCAATTCTTGCATAAACTAGTTGATGCTTGCCAAGGGGGCCCACTTAGTAAGTATTTGTAGTTAGTTATTTATTTCTTGTTGATTATAAGTTAGATTTCATTCTTGAAGGTTTCAACACAAACTCAGTCTTATATTGTTCCTGCAGCATCAAGAATCCATCCTTGTGTTTGTTCTTGCAGCATAAGGCCAGTTCATAGTTTGTTCTTAGTAATAGTTGTCATGATTTCTACTTTGATTAAGTTATGCTTAAGTTAAGAATACTTTACATTACATTCCTGTAGCATAAGTAGAATTCCTTCCAAGCATTTATTTCAGGTAATTTGTGACTGAAACTGGTTCTTAGTGCACATACAGTGTCGCTCCATTTCAAGTATATGTTCCCTGGTTTGACAATGTAAATGAATGACCATAAGAAGATGTTAGTCACCTGCTGGAATGTCCAATTCCCAGGTTAGGATTTTCCATGACTTTGATATCCTTTTGTGGAATCGACCATTTTTTGTGCCATTGTCGGGGATGGTGTCAAGCTAAGAACCTGTCATAAGTCATTGTTAGCAAGTAGTTTAGTGTGTTTACTCAAGCATTTTCAAATTTCTTCAATTTACAGTTAATTCTATTTGCATGCATAGAAGAAAATACGCTCTTGGAAGATTCCTCCCTAACCTTCCATTCATTGATAACAATTCTGAACTAGCTTATAATCTATTTGAAAAGGAGACCAAGATATCAATCCATTTGCTGAAAACCTTTTTGTTGAATTGCTATCTGCCCCAGCTAACAAAGAACCTCAAGAAAATCAATTTGCTTTGATACTCCATCAAGCAAACATGGCACAAAATCCACCTAATCGACCTCTTACTTTTGAATTCCCCATCATTGCTCAGCAAAATAATGATAACCTTAAGAATATTCCTTCTTCATTACTTCCCAAGTTCTATGGACTAGTTACAGAGGATCCAGACACTTTCTTGTTTGAGTTTGACATCCTTTGTTGCAGCTATGATTACACTTCAGATGCTCATAGGTTGAAGTTGTTTCCTGCTACTTTGAAGGAGGGAGCTCTTAGATGGTTCATGAGTTTGGGAAGGGATACTATTGATAGTTGGGCAGCTATGCAAACAAAATTTCTTGAGAAATACAAGGAATATTGTAAGAATGGTAGTAAGGGTGATGATATATTCAGAATTCAACAAAAGGAGGATGAAAGCCTAGAAGACTATATCTCAAGATTCTTTTTTTCCTTAAAAAGAATTCAAACTATACTCTCAATGAAGAATCTCATAAACTACTTTTTCTAAGAGGAATCAGTGACACCTGTATAGATGCCCTAGATCTGATGGGAGGAGGAGATAAAACCCAAGTGCCTTGGGATGATATCAAAAACATATGTCACAACTACTCTCGAGCAATTGTTAAGAAGGGTAGAGGTCATCAAGCCACAGTGGGAAAGTCTTCTACTAATGGAGTTTCACGGATGGAGATCACACATTTGCTGTCTGATTTCAAGTAGGATATCATAAACAACGTGGCTACATAGTTGGATACTATGCAAGCTCGCAAGAAACATTAGGAAGCTGAAGCAATATTGGCTAAGTTCTGTCCACATTGTAGATAGAAGAAACGTGGTTTCAGATGTAAGATGGTGGCCAACCTGGAGGCTAAGAAATTACCTACTGATTTTAAGATAGTAGAGGGTGATGATGACCAAGTATTCTTCATTGCACAAAGGCGACCATGGGCTCAAATACAAGGTATGCCTCAAGACCCTTTGAATTTTGGTAATCCTTATTCAAATTACAATAACCAATGGCAACCTACATATGGCCCATCACCACCTTGGAATTCTTCTCAACCACACTAGCCTAACTATCAGAGTCCTCAATGGAAATCTCCTCAACGAGGTTGGCAGCAGCCACAAGGACAATGGACTCCACCCCAAGGTAATTGGCAGTTGAATCCTCAATGGAGAGGTTCTCAACAATGGTAGAACCAATCCCCTGGATCTCTGCAGCTTCAGCAGCCACAACCTCCAGCCCTCATGCCACCTCCTACAGCACCTGCAACAAATACTGGCCCTCCAAAACAAACGCCTATGCCTGCTCAACCATTATCAAATCCTAATAATAAGCAGCAGTAGCAATAGCAGCCTATGTATTTTGCAGAATCCAATCAGTATCCAACTTATGCCCTGAATATTAATGATATCCATCTTAGGTCTGGAACCACTCTCCCTACTCCACAGCCACCTGTAATTACAGAGATTCCAGACTCTACCTCTAAACAACCTACTAATCTTGTAGAACATATACATGTATCAGATACTGTCTCTAAGGAGTATGTCCTGCAGCATCAAGCCAAACCGCCTTTTCCTCAGAGATTGCAAATTACTACATCCAAGTCTATGGAAGATCCTACCTTTGATATTTTGGATCAGCTAAAGAATGTACACATTCAAATTCCCCTTTTTCAAGCCATTAAAAATGTCCCAATTTATGGAAAATCCATTAAGGAGGCATATTTAAAGAAACCAAGAAGAAAGAAAAAGGATCCCCAAACTATCCATGTTTTAGGATAGTTGGCAAATATTATGTTAAGGAAGGTAGTCATTCCAAAATATACTGACCCTAGGAGTCTTGTGGTAAAAATAAATATTAATGGCTAGATAGTAAAGAATGTTTTGATTGACCAAGGTGCAGTCATCAATGTAATGACCAAGCATACTATGGAGTATTTGAATATCCTAACCATTCGATCTACACCTACCGTTCTGCAGCTTGCTGATAGTTCCATAGTAGCACCTGATGGAGTAGTAGAAGACGTCATTGTCATCCTTGAGTCTTGGGAATACCCTACAGATTTCACCATATTGTCCACTAAGGCAACTTTGGGAGGATATCCTATCATCCTAGGTAGACCATGGTTAGCCACAGTTGATGCTTTTATAGGATGTCATTCAAGAGACATGACAATTTCTGATGGTCCGTCAAGAAAGAAATTGGATTTATACCCACCTGCCCAACCTCAGCCAGACTTGTCTCAACCAATTTAGCCAGATTTAGGAGAGGAAACTGAAGAATTTAATTCATTGGCTCAACTAATGATGTTGCAAACTAATTTGTTTTCCCAGCTTCAGAGTGAGGATGGCCTGCTTTTACATATTTTGCAGTCCAACTCTGATCTAAGTAGCCCATCTATTCCAGATAGCTATCTTTAGCAGTGTTTCCTACAGCAACTGAATCCTGAGATCCTGTCACCTAAATTTCCTGTATTTTATCACAATTTTCTTCCACATGAAATACAAACACTACCTTTATCAACAGCCTCCATGAATGATCTTACCAAGCAAGTAGAAGTGTCTCCAGGCCACTGTCTGAACATCAATAATAAGCTACCTCAATCTCAACAAACTACCCTAGTCACAATGTTGCAAGATTAACACAGAGCTTTTGCATGGGACTATGGGGATATGAAGGGAATAGATTCTCAACTTTGTACTCATAGGATCTACATTAAGGAAGACTGTTCACCTATTAGGCAACCTCAAAGAAGGATAAACCCAGCACTCAAGAAAATAGTTAAAAAAAGCTCCAAAAATTGCTTGATGTTGGTTTTATCTACCCCATTTCAGACAGTCAATGGGTATCTCCATTGGTGATTGTTCCTAAAAAAGGTGGAAAATGGAGAGTTTGTGTAGACTATAGGGAGCTGAACACAACAACTAAAAAGGATCACTTTCCACTGCCATTTGTTCATCAAGTGCTAGACTCATTGTCTGGTAAAAAGTATTTCTCCTTTTTGGATGGATATAGTGGGTATAATTAAATTAGAATTGCCCCTGAGGATCAAGACAAAACAATATTTACCAGTCCATCGGGCACTTTTTCCTACTCTGTCTTACCTTTTGGCCTGTGTAATCCACCTGCAACATTTCAAAGGGCAGTGATCATTATTTTTGCTGACATTTCTCATGATTCTATGGAGATCTACATAGATGACTTCACCACTTATGGAGTTACTTATGAAGAAGCATTAGCAAATTTGGAGAAAGTATTGAAAAGATGTAAGGAGAAAAATTTGTCTTTGAATAGTAAGAAGTGTATTATGATGATGCAAGAGGGAATTGTTTTAGGCCATCATATCTCTCAAGCAGGAATTCAAGTTGATCCTGCAAAAATAAAATTCATTCTAACTTTTCCAACAGCTATAAAACGAAAGGATGTTAGAAGCTTCTTAGGACATGTTGGATATTATAGAAGATTTATCAAAGTTTTCAGCAAAATAGCCAATCCATTATATGCCTTATTGACTAAGGATTCTGAATTTAACTAGATTGAGGTCTGTGACAAATCTTTCCTGTAGCTTAAGAACTTACTTACTCAGGAACCTATTCTTCAAGGATCGAAGTGGAGTCTTCCCTTTCATATACACATAAATGCTTCTGATTATGCCATAGGGGTAGTTTTAGGACAGAAAGAGAATTCCATAGAGAATGTCATATATTTCATTAGCAAAAATCTTCAAGGCCCTAAATTAAACTATACTATCATAGAGAAAGAATTGCTAGCAATTGTGTATGCCCTAAACAAGTTTCGACATAATGTCACTGGTTACCAAATATTTGTCCATACAGATCATGCAACAATAAGGTACCTCATGAATAAACCTGCCATATCTGGCAGATTAGCAAGATGGATCCTCTTGTTGCAAGAATTTGATATCATAGTTATTGATAAGCTAGGTCAAGATAATCTGGTGGTTGATTACTTGTCAAGACTTCAAACAACTACACCTGCCACTCCTGAGGTAATTGATGATAGCTTTCCTAATGAACATTTGTTTTCTATTGTTGCTCAAACTCCATGGTATGCAGATATTACAAATTATTTAGCAGCCAACAAGATTCCAACCCACTTCTCACTAAAGGAAAGGAAATTGTTGGTAGAGAAAAGTTTTAACTTTTCATATATTGCAGACTGTTTATTTTACATAGGACCTGACCAATTCATGAGAAGGTGTGTTAGGGAAGATGAGATATATGAAATTTTGCATGCCTATCATGATGAGCCATGTGGTGGGAACTTTGTAGCCAAGAGAACATCTATGAAAGTGCTTGATATAGGATACTATTGGCCTACACTACACAAAGATGTTGTAGCCTACATCAGGAAATGTGACAGATGTCAATGCATGGGGAGACCAACAAGGCCTGATGAAATGCCCATGTATTCTCAAGTGGTAGTCAGTCCCTTTGAAAAGTGGGGCATGGATTTTGTTGGGCCTATTGATCCTCCATCCAATGGGAAATCATACATTTTGGTTTGCACTGATTATGTCACCAAGTAGGTGGAAGTGAAAGCAATGACACATGCCCGTGACAATAAAGTTGTTGAGTTCCTGTATGAGTAGATTTTTACTCGGTTTGGAGTCCCAAGGGAACTTGTTACTGATCAAGGAGTTTAGTTTACATCAAACTTTATCACTACATTGATGAATGATTACAAGATCAGGCACAGAAAGTCTAGCCCCTATCACCCTCAAGCCAATGGTTAGGTAGAAGTTACCAATAGAGAAATTGAGGCAATCCTTACCAAGATAGTATAATTACACAAGAAGGATTGGAGTTGTCACCTTCCTGAAGCAATCTGAGCCTATAGGACAACATGGAAAACAACCACAGGGTTCACTCCTTTTGAGTTACTCTATGGAAAAACTGCCATGTTGCCAATAGAGTTTGAGCATAAGACCTTAAGGACTGCTCTCTAGCTTAACATTGATATTTTAGAAGCCCAAAAGGAATGCCTCTTGTAGCTGAATGCATTGGATGAGATAAGGAAAGCTGCCCTACAGCATACTAAAGCTATCCAACAGCAAAGAAAAAAATGGCATGACCACCATATCAGAACTAAGCAATTTTCTGTCAGTGATTGGGCACTTCTCTATGACTCCAAGTACAAGGAAAATCAAGGTAAACTCACCACAAGATGGCTTGGTCCTTATGAAATAGAAAATTTGTTTGATAATGGTTCAGTTCAATTAGCTACAATAGATCATGTCTGATTCAAGCTACTGGCTAATGGAAACCATCTTAGGTTGTATCATAAGCCAGCATCCAAAGAAGAATTTATGAAGCAGTTTGTTTTGGATGTGGCCACTGATCTTCCTACAGCAAAAGGCTTCAGCCTTTGTCCTACAACATCTCTTTAAAATTCTATGCCCATAATAAAGGTTTCCTTTTTAAGGAAGCCACTTTCTCCATTTTTTCATCCATCACCACCATTCATTTCCTCTTCTTCCATGTCACCCATCCATGCCATCCATCCTATCGTACCACCCTCATTTATGCTTTCAATTTCAGTTGTCATTTCATGTTGAGCTGTGATCTTTCCTAGCATATGCGAGCACTTATTACAAGGTATGCGATATCTTTTATTGTCACATCATTTATTTATTTCATTTATTCATTAATTGTTATGTACATATCAGTCATCATTGGCTGTTCTTTGCATATCCTTTCACACATGTGTGGACACATGCCAAATTTTTAGTAGGGGGCGGGGATAATACATTTCAACTTTTTCTTATGCCACTGTCACAACTGTTAAGACATTTTTATTTTCTTGTACTTACCAAGAACGACTGCGTGCTTTCATCCTAAATAATAGTTAATTGCTTGATTTAAGTAGTTTTTAACAATCATTTCATGCAATTATCCTTTGTGTCATTCTTAGAAAAGTAAAGAAAAGTGACAGTAGGGCCGAAAGAAGCAGGGCAGAGAAGTTTTTTTAATTTTCAGAAGAAGTTTGAGTTTCAGGAATCTCAATAGGGATAATTTGTGAATATGGGTGGCCAGTTAGTAAGACATGAGCCTATAACTCATGAACCCTTGACACAAAATCCTCAAGCAGTTTAGGCATTCAGCAATTGTGGTTGGCTGAATTATTTTCTGAGGATAGATTCCTATAATGAGGAAGTTGCAAGTGATTTTTTGAGAACTCTTTCAGAGGGAAAAGCTATAGTGTGGGGTTTGACAGTAGCCGTTACAGAAGAGTGAATTGTAGAAGTAACTGGGCTTCCAGTAGTAGGAGAAATTTTTTCTTCAGGGAGAGATGTTGTCTTTGTTAGGGAAGAATTCACAATACCAATAGATGGACCCTTGGAGGTTTCCAAACAAGGATGCAAACAGGTGTCACTATCTCCTCCATACCTGAACTATGCCATCTTCATAATCAGGTACTTGACTTTTGAGGGATGTTTTTCCTATTTGCATTCCTATCATTTTAAACTATTGAGTCATATGAGGCATGGTTCAGCTATCAATGTTCCAAATGTTTTGTTAAACCTTTTGAAACATTGTACCCATGAAACCCAGAGGGGTAGGGACAACTCTATTTCCCATCATGCCCTTATTAAATTCTTGATCGAGCGTTCCCTGAGGGATGTATCACCCCTTTCTTGGCAAGAATTTTTTGTCTAGAAAGGTCTGCAACCTCTAGAACCTCCTAGAGCACTTCCTGCATAGCACAAGAAAAACAAAAAGAGAGTAGAATCTATAAGGGAAGCAAAGCAAGAATCATCTGCTCCTGTAGCACTTAGTCTTGCAACCTCCACACCAGAGCTCTCTGCCCAAGTACAAACTAGGTTTGCTAGTAGAAAAGAAAAAGGGAAAACGAAGGTAGGAGATTCATCTAGGGTAGAACAAACCCCAGAATCTAACCCTCATGTTCAAAAGTGAAAACGTTCTACTCAACTCTTTCCTGCAACATCTTCCCTTGTAGCAGTTTCTCCTACAGCAACGCCTGTTGCCACTACAGTTTCACTATCATCTTCTCTTGCTGAGTTTGAATCCTCTAGGTGGGTTAGAAAGAGGAAAGCCACGAAAGTGTCTCCTGAAGCTGTTACTTTAGAAACATTGCCAAAAATATTTTCATCAAGGAAACAGCGTAAAGTTACCTCAACCTCCGTTCAACCTGAAATTATAGTGATTCTTGAGGAATCTGAAGAATTTAGTCATGATGTTTCTTAGAATGTATCTAAGAATGTTCCACAAAGTCCATCTGTTATTCCTAGGGAAGTGCAAACTGGCACAGTGGAAGTTGAGGAAGCACAACATGGTAGGGTAATCAAAGGGGGATGCCAAGTCTTGATGACTTGGCTAAAGTAGCCAGGCAAGTTTCAAAAGAAACACAATTTCCTCCTGAGCAGAAATAGGAGTCCATCCTGCAGCAAGAGGAAGAACAGCTTGAACAATCTAAAGTGTCCAATGAAACCCCATTACCCCCTGAAACTTTTCGAGCATTGGTTGTTTATAAAAGGACATTGTTGATTGAATATTTGGAATATCTTAGGACTACATGGAGGCATGTTAAATTTCAAACTTTGAGTTTCCGTCATTTAGCTAGAATTGAAATTCAACAAAGTCTTTGGGAAGAAGAAAAGAAGAAATTGAAAAGGGAAATTGAAAGACAAAAACAGGAAATTCAAGAAATGAAAGAGAAAATGGATGAAATGGTGAAGATAACTAGTAAAATTATGGAATCTAGACCACCACCTAGGGTATATGCTATGTGCCTTAAAGAGCAATTTCTTTGGTTCCAATTGATGAGAATTTCAAGAAATTTAGACCCTGGCATTCACATAGCTAAAGAATTTTATGATGCATATCAAGTAGCACCCAACTGGCTGAAAAATTCTTTATGTGAATTTTATTTACATGGTTTGCTAATTCCCTCTGAAATAGAGTGGAATCCGCTTCTCTACATTGGTGACATTCATCCAAAGTCACTCATGTCTTGGGAGGCCAATGAAACTAACTATGGAAGATAATTAGAGGCTTATGAAGAGGTTGAAAGGAATGAACCTATTCCACTACGACCTGAAAGCTCAACTCCCCACACAATTTTGAGAACTTGGCTTACTGTTGTGTATGGATTCAATGATCAGATAGAAAGAATGAAAATATTTGATATCAGGAAGTAGGTGTATGATGAGTTCAAACACCAAACATATATGTTTTGGAAGCTTTCATCTTCCAGAATTGAAACAAGATGGGAAAAATTGAATGTTGGTCTAAGGAAATCTAAGCCTCATAGCCCTTTGAACTTTAAGGCAGCCATCAGAAGGACAGAGAATTACATGCAACTTGGTCTCCAGAAAAGGTTTGAGTTATGGTTACTATTAACATTTCGACCTCCAGTTTTGATGTGGCCACTTTACCCTTATTGGGCTACAGATGTTGATGAGAATGCAGAAAGCCACAGGTATGAGAGATGGAAAAGTTTTAGAGGTTTCTACTACAAATTCAGAACTTCATTATAGGGACATACTACTCCTACTGATTTCAAAGAAACAACTAGAAAGCTTAATGCTGGAGGACCATCATTCGGATGAGTAGGGGGAAAATGATGAGCTCAAAATATGCTCATAATTTGAATATTATGATGTAATACCCTTACTCTTATTGTTGATGGTTGTTTTAATTCTTTGATTAAATGATTTTTATTTAAAATTAGGTAGTATCCTATAGCAACACATTCCTATATTCCTGCAGCTTAACATCTCTATGTGTCTATATTAATTGCCCTATTTGACCTCCTGAATGACTGATATAATGCATGTGGTTTTTCGATAATGAAATGGATTTAATATGTGATTAATGAATGTGTATCCTGTTATTTTCCACTTGTGCTTTCTTTCACTTATGTCACTATGTGCATCGCAGGTTGTTAAAGGAAGCATGAATGAGTCAAAGCACAGCAAATCTCGGCCCTGAAGTAAAGTCCACTTCCAGCATGGCATCGAGGAATTTGTTCTAGCAAAGACTCTCTAATCGAGTTGTTGGGAGGAAATCTAATTGATCATTAATCTAGGAAGAGTGGAATACTAAATTCTCTCTAAATTGTGTTGAACAGATATGCCTTCATAAATATGAGAAGTTTGTTCCTCGGTTTTAGGATGCATTTATGTCCACATCTTTCTCTGTTAGAGTTAGGTAGTTAGTTGCTTTTCTAATATAAATAAGTGTTCCTCCTGCATGAGTGAGCAACAGAGGGTGTTAGAGTTAGTATTATAATAAGAAATAGTGTTTTGTGTTAGTTTCATTACAGGCAGAACAATCAATGTATATGATTCCAAGTTTATGAATAAAAGCTGATGAATTTTTGAGTTCAATTCTTGCATAAACTAGTTGATGCTTGCTAAGGGGGCCCACTTAGTAAGTATTTGTAGTTAGTTATTTATTTCCTATTGATTATAAGTTAGATTTTATTCTTGAAGGTTTCAGCGCAAACTCAGTCTTATATTATTCCTACAACATCGGGAATCCATCCCTGTGTTTGTTCCTGCAGCATAAGGCCAGTTCATAGTTTGTTTCTTAGTAATAGTTGTCATGATTTCTACTTTGATTAAGTTATGCTTAAGTTAAGAAGACTTTACATTACATACCTGTAGCATAAGTAGAATTCCTTCCAAGCATTTATTTCGGGTAAATTGTGACTGAAACTGGTTCTTAGTGCACATACAGTGCCACTCCATTTCAAGTATACATTCCCTAGTTTGACAATGTAAATAAACGACCATAAGAAGATGTTAGTCACCTGCTGGAATGTCCAATTCCCAAGTTATGATTTCCTATGACTTTTATATCCTTTTTTGGAATCGACCAAACACATCCACCTCATAACATCAACATTTAATCAACTGAATAGAATCCTCAAAGATAGGATGTAATCAAGAGAGCAAAAAATCTCAACTTGCATAAAAATTTCATCATTAATCATCATTCAAAAGCAAGACATTTAATCCAAAATACCATTTCTCATATATACTCCAATTAGTTAAATATAAAGCAAATGAAAACAAACATTCAAGCATATAGTCTACCACCAGCATAGTTAATTAATATGTAATAAAGTCTTTTAAAACATAATAAGGATTAATTAAAGTGTCATTTCATGCACTCAGCAAGAGAGAGGTGAGATAGAGAGAGATGAGGGAGGGAGAAAGAGAGATAAGGGTTAAGTGTATAGGGTGTAGGGTTTATAGTTTAAGGTATAGGGTTGAAGGTATAAGGTTAAGTTTATAGGGTATAGGGATTAGGGTTTAGGATATTAGGTATAGGGTTTAGGGTATAAGGTTGAAGGTTTAAGGTTAAGTTAATAGGGTATAGGGATTAGGTTTTAGGAGAGAGAGAGACACCCATTTCTTTGACCCCATAGGGATGTAAATCCCTAGGAGACCCCATTTCTTTTACCCATTTTTTTCAAACGCGCCAAGTTAAGTTGCCAATTTCATCGAATTGGGAAGCTAGTGAGCCCACTAGCTTGCCAATTCAATGAAATTAGCAATGTAGTGGCTTGTTTGAAAAAATGGGTCCAAGAAATGGGGTGTCTCAGTGATTTACATCACTGAGACACCCCATTTCTTGGACCCATTTTTCAAATAGGCCAAGTTAGGTTGCAAATTTCACTGGATTGGCAAACTAGTGGGCCCACTAGCTTTCCAATTCAATGAAATTGGGAGCCTAGTGCCTATTTGAAAAAATGAGTCTAAGAAATGGGGTATCACTGGGAGACCCCATTTCTTGGACCCATTTTTTCAAACAGGCCACTAAGTTCCCAATTTCATCGAATTGGCAAGCTAGTGGGCCCACTAGCCTACCAATCTGGTGAAATTTGTAGACTAACTTGGCCTATTTGAGAAAATGGGTCCAAGAAATGGGGTCTCTCAGTGATGTAAATCACTGAGAGACCCCATTTCTTGGACCCATCTTTTCAAACAAGCCACTACATTGCTAATTTCATGAATTGGCAAGCTAGTGGGCCCACTAGCTTGCTAATTCGGTGAAATTAGCAATGTAGTGGCATGTTTGAAAAAATGGGGTCTCTCAGTGATGTAAATCACCGAGAGACCCCATTTCTTGGAACCATTTTTTCAAATAGGCCAAGTTAGGTTACAAATTTCACTGAATTGGCAAGCTAGTGGGCCCACTAGCTTGCCAATTCGATGAAATTGGGAACGTAGTGACCTGTTTGAAAAAATGGGTCCAAGAAATGGGGTCTCCCGGTGATGTAAATCACTCGGAGACCCCATTTCTTGAACCCATTTTTTTCAAACAAGCCACTACATTGCCAATTCCACTAGCCTGCCAATTCGATGAAATTGGTAGGCCAAGTTAGGTTGCCAATTTCATCGAATTGGAAAGCTAGTGGAATTGGCAATGTAGTGACTTGTTTGAAAAAATGGGTTCTCCTAGTGATTTACATCACCGAGAGACCCCATTTCTTGGACCCAGTTTTTCAAAGAGGCCAAGTTAGGTTGCCAATTTTACTGAATTGGCAAGCTAGTGGACCCAATGTATAGGGTAGAGGGTATAGGGTTGAGGGATTAGGGCTGAGGGTCCATTTTATAGGGTAGAGGGTATAGGGGTTGAGGGATTAGGGTTGAAGGTTTGAGGGTTGAGGATTGAGGGTTGAGGGTTGAGGGTTGAGGTTTTAAGGGTTGAGGGATTAAGGTTTGAGGGTTGAGGGATTAGGGTAGAGATTTTACTTAGGTTTAAGGGTTTAAGGGTTGAGGGATTAGGGTCGAGGGATTAGGTTTGAGGGAAGAGGGTAGAGGGTTTGAGGGTTTAAGGTTTAAGGGTTGAGGGTTGAGGGTTTTAGGGTTTAGGGTTGAGTGTTTAAGGGTTTAATGGTTGATGGTTTAGGGGTTAGGGATTAGGGTAGAAAGGGAGGGAGAGATGGACGGAGAGATGGACAGAGAATTGAGATAGAGAGGAGAGAAGAGGAGGGAGGTACAAAGATATATGAGGGTTGAGGATCCAATGTATAGGGTAGAGGGTTGAGAATTGAGAGTATAGGGTTGAGGACCTATAGGGTCGATGGTTTAGCGTATTAGGGTTGAGGGATTAGGGTTGAAGGCAGAGGGTATTTGGTTGAGGGCTTAGGGTTTAAGGGTTGAGGGTTGAGGGTATTAGGTTGAGGGATTAGGGTTGAGGGTATTGGGTTGAAAAAAATGGGTCCAAGAAATAGGGTCTCCCAATGATTTACATCACTAGGATACCCCATTTCTTGGACCCATTTTTCAAACAGGCCACTACATTACCAATTTCATTGAATTGGAAAGCTAGTGGGCCCACTAGCTTGCCAATTTGGTGAAATTGGCAACCTAACTTGCCCTATTTGGAAAAATGGGTCCAAGAAATGGGGTCTCCCTATGATGTTTCATCTCTCTCTCTCTTACACACACTCTCTCTCTCCAGCTCCCTCTCTCCCTCTCTCTCTCTTTCAGGTCTATCCCACTCCCTCTCTCTCTCTCAAGTCTATCCCACTCCCTCTCTCTCTCTCAACCCTATACCTTATGCCCTCAATCCTTAAACCATTAATACCTCAACCATTAAACCCTCAACCCTTAAACCCTTAATCCCTCAACCCTTAAATTTTTAAACCCTTAATCCCTCATTCCTTAAATCCTCAACCCTTAAACCCTTAGTCCCTCGACCCCTAAACCCTCAACCTTAAACATTAATCCCTGAACCCTCTAACCTATATATTAAACCAAGTCAACCCTCAATTCTCAAACCTCTAACCTATACATTGGACCCTCAACCTTATACTATCAACCCTATACCCTCAACCCTTTACCCTCAACCCTAAACCCAATACCCTTAACCCTATACACTTAACCTTGTACCCTCAACCTTAAACACTATCCCTCAACCTTCAACCCTATGCCTTAAACCCTAAACCCTACACCCTCAACCCTCATCCCTATACCCTATATCCTCAACCTTATAACCTAAACCCTAAACATTATCCCACAACTCTATACCATCAATCCTATACTTACCATAAACCTATACTCTCAACCCTTAACCCTATACCTTATACCCTCAATCCTCTCTCTCTCTTTGTCTCTCTCTCTCCCTCTCAGGTCTCTCCCTCTCACCCCTCCCACTCTCTCAAGTCTTTCCCTCCCACCGTAACTAGAGAATACTCTCTCTCTCATGTCTCTCCACCCTCTCTCTCTCTCTCTCTCTCTCTCTCTCTCTCTCTCTCCTCTCTCTAAACCTTCTACCTCAACCCTACCTCCTCCTCTCTATCTATAAGCTTAACCTTATACCTTCAACCCTATACCTTAAACCATAAACCCTGTGCCCTCAACCCTCATCCCTCCCTCCTCTCTCTCTATCTCACCTCTCTCTCTCTCCCTCCCTTCCTCTTTCCCTCTCTTATGCCTACACCTAATACACTTAACTTTATACCCTCAACCCTATACTTAAACCCTTAACCCTACATTCAACCTTGTAACCTAAATATTCAACCCTATACCAAATATCCTAAACCATAATCCCTATACCATATACCCAATATCACAAACCCTAATGCCTATACCCTATATACTTAACTCTATACCCTGAACCCTAAACATTATCACTCAAACCTCAAACCTATACCTTAAACCCTAAATCCTACACCTTCAACCCTCATCCATATACCCTATACCATTAACCTTATACCCTAAACCCTTAACATTATCCCTTAACCCTATACTTAAACCCTAAACCTACACTCTCAAGCCTTAACCCTATACACTTTAACCTTATACCCTCAACCCTCAACCCTATACTTAAACCCTCAACCCTAAACCTAATACCCTCAACCCTATAGTTAATATCCTAAACCCTAATCCCTATACCGTATACACTTAACCCTATACCCTCAACCCTAAACAATATCCCTCAACCCTTAACCCTATACCTTAGACCCTCAACCCTAAATCCTCATCCCTATAATATATACCCTCAAGCTTATACCCTAGACCTTAAAAATTATCCTTCAACCCTATACTCAAACCCTAAACCCTACATTCAACCTTGTACCCTACACTCTAATCCCTAAATCTATTACCCTCAACCCTATAAACAATATCATAAACCCTAATCCCTATACCTTATGCACTTAAACTTATACCCTTGAAACCATAAACACTATCCCTCAATCCTATACCTTACACCCTAAACCCTACACCCTCAATCCTCATCCATATACCCTATACCTAAATCTTATACCCTAAATCCTAAACATTATCCCTCAACCCTTAACCCTATAATTAAACCATAAACCCTACATTAAACCTTGTACCCTAAACCTTGAACCCTAAACCCAATACCCTCAACCCTATACCCAATATCCTAAACCCTAATCCCTATACCCTATATGCTTAATCATATAGCCTCAACCCTAAACACTATACCTCAGCCCTCAATCCTATACCTTCAACCCTAAACCCTACACCTTCAACCCTCATCCCTATACCCTATGTACCCTCAACCTTATAACCTAAACCCTAAACATCATCCCTCAACCCTCTACTTAAACCCTAAACCCTACATTCAACCTTGTACACTAAACCCTAAACCCTAAACCCTCAATCCTAAACCCAATACCCTCAACCCTATACCAATTATTCTAAACCCTAATCCCTATACCCTATACACTTAGCTCTATACCCTCAACCTTGAACACTATCCCTTAACCCTCAATGCTATACCTTAAACCATAAACCCTACACCCTTAACCCTCATCCCTATACCCTATACCCTCAACCTTATACCCTAAGTGCTAAACATTATCCCTAGACTATAGATTTTGAAGGTTAGGAATGATATTTCTCTTTTGCTCAATTAGGGTTTTTCACCTAATGGAAAGAGATAGATGCCACACCCAAAATCTAAGTGGTTCACTCAAATTAAGGAATGTATGATATAATTATGACTAAATGAAATGATCTAAATGCAGCTAATTGATAAAATTGATTGATTAAGTATGCGAAACCTAAGAAATGTAACTTGTTTGAAAATACATTATGTAATGCAAAAACACATAGAAATGAAGGTAAACTACAACAGAAATGAATAAAACTTAAGAAGTGCACCTGTAAACTTACTGGAGACTTGAAATGTTGATGATCCTAATTTTTAGGCCTGGTGGGACTCATTCTCCATTCTAGGTGAATTAGTCTTGATTTTGTGAAACTATTTTGGTACTCGTTTCGGACAAATGGGTATCCAAAAATGTAGAAAACCAAAAATAGGCCTAGAAGTGGGAATCATTCGCCACCCATGGAGAATGAGTCTACTTTTAAATTTTTGAATATTGAAAGGTTGAAACAAGAGCCTTCGGTCTACACTTTTAGATTCTTCAGGTGTTTGGTTCTGAAACTATCAAATTTGGGTCTGAAAGTGCCTTTTGTTGATGTTTTTCCTTATCCAATGACAAGATGACTTGAACAACTTTGCAATGCAATATTCAATGATTCCTAAGCCTCCAAGATGTCTAAATCTACAAACACACAAGACAAGAAAGAGAAATTTTGGATGTTAGGGCATGGGGGTTCGCCTTGGTCAAACCCCTTTTAGGTAATTAAACCAAAATAGAGAAAAGAATGTAATGAAGCATGAAATAATATAGTTATTTCTTTTCCATGATGTTTGATCTTGAATTTATGTAGCAATGCTGGAAGATTCTACCCTTGAATGTCTTTGAAAGCTATCTTGATGACTTGCAATGATGAAACCCTAGCTTGCTTGACTTGAGAAAGAAGATAAGTGATGAATGAGTTGTGAGTGAGTTAGGAGATTAATGGGGCCTCAAATGGATGGAAAAACACTTATTTATACACACTTATGCCCTTTATACACACTTATGCCCTAATTACCCAATAATACATCATCAGAGGCTGACATAAGGTCCTTTTGAATAAAAACCAAAAAATAAATTTGAATTATTTTGAATTTGGAGCCAAGAGGGACTCATTCACCACCCATGGAGAATGGGTCCCACTCTAGGCTTGTAAGTGGGTATCAGGAATTAAGTTGTATTTAAAGTGGTTTGTCGAGTTTACATTCAAAAATACACTTAATTAAGCCTTATTATTGCATAAAGGGGTCAAATAAAGCATAAGAAAGGTGTAAATAGTGATAACAAGCTTAGAAAAGCATGAAATATTGTTACAAGACTTTACAACACTTTAAAATAGGACTAGAAAAGGGATAAAAAGGTGATTTTTAGGTAAATTGTAATGAGAAGAGTCTAGAAATGTGTAGAAATGTGTTACAACACTTCACAACACCTTCACAAGACATCAATAAATGCATTTTATAAGGGTCCAAGATGTAGTGTGGATGTGTAAAACACCTCACAACACTGAATCAAGGCCTCCTTAAGTCTAGTTTATCATTAATTATTCTCCAAATCAAGCAAGTTTCCTTTTTTCTATGGTACATTTAGCCCCCACTTTAGTGAGAGGATTAAATTTCTTCAAACTCACACTAAAGTAGACATTCAAGAGAGGTTTGAGTGTACAGATGTAGATGACAAAGGATGACAAAGATTAAGAAGGCAGTCATTCCCCCAGGATCCAAGATCCTAACTCAAGCCATCAAGATACACAATCATGCAATGGAAAGAACTAGGAGGAGGAAAAAGATGAAAATGAAAAGATGGATCAAGCTTCAACCATTTGTCCAAAAATGAAATGCATACTCACTCTGAGGTGATGAAACTCTTGGCTATCCATCAGGTGAGAAGTCCTAGAAGGTGAGACACATACGGCCGATATGTGCTCACATACACGCAGGTGGATATGGGGAAAGTCATGCCTCAGAATGGGCTTCCTGCTCAACTGTACCAAAGTTATACCTCCTAATAACTTTAATAAGGTGCCACAATGAAAATGATTTTCGAGCTCTATGAGGTAAGCAAAAGTTAATATGCTTGACACTCATAGATATTGTAAATGGAAAATGGTGTAAGGAATGTTCAAAGGGATTTTTCTTAATTCGTGCAATGTCTCATCTTAGGGAACATTGTGCCTAATGCTTCCAAGAGAGGAAAAGTGAAAACGATCTCATCTTGTTCCAAGAGAGGACAAGTGCAAGGTCTCATCCTAGGGAACATTGTGCCAAATGTGTCCAAGAGAGGAAATTGTAAGAAAAATAAAATCACACAATGAAATGTGAGTAGTGATGTATGCCCCCACTTTAAAAAGTGGTTGTGAACACTAGTACTAAGAGCAATTTCTTTAAAGAAGAAGAAGAGGATATGAGAGCTTACTTGGAAATCCCTATGCCAAGTCATATGTTTCTAATAAGCTACATCATGAATAAGGTAGTATGTCACATGTGAGCCAACTTAAGGCATGTCATCCACATCCCAAGCTTGCTCCTATAGGTTCATGAAAGGTTATGACTAGCTAAAGGGGGCAACTATAGATGACTTATGAGAACAAGGATACTGAACCCCGTGACCCCACTTAGTGCGGGACAAAGGTGAGCCGAAATGGTGTATAAGATGCAAGGTAGAGTGAAAATCAATATCAATTAGAGGAATGAAGTTCCCCCACATAAGGAAGAATTCCAAACTCCTTCAAATGTTGTATTTTACTACTCAAGACCTTACATTCATTAGTGGAATGACCATGAACTCTATGATATACACAGAATGAAGTCTTGTAATAAAATTTCTTTCAAGTTCTGGGAGGGAGGGTTATCAAGTGATCTTGGAGGAGTCTCAAAAAGATACCCTCTTGATCAATGGTAGAAGGTGGTCTTGTGGTTTGCGTCAAAGATACATCTTGCTTAGTATTAGATGTCATACTTACACAAGTTTCTCTAGATTGTGAGATTTTTTTCTCACTCTTATAGGAGGAGGGAAAATCTATCGAATGCAAATCATGAACATTTTATGAGATGGCATTGACATTAAGCAAAGGTGCATTAGTTTGTTGGATGGCTTGTAAAAGAGAACAATCAAGACCACTAGTTTCGATGAGTTTAGGATGGACGACTGTTAGGGTTGGCTTAGAATAATGTGATGTGAGAGTGTTGGCATTGATTGAAGGCTTTGAAATTTCTATCAAAGGGAAATAACCAAGACCATGAGTTGTTTTTTGTGTGATAGGATCGATAGGGTTGCAAATACCATGTTCGTTAGCACCACACCACATCCTTTTCCACTATAGCTAGGTTGTTTCATAAGCTCATAACCACATCCATAAAGATTTTTAATTGCTTTTTAAGTCCGTGGTTGATCATGATTAATTTCATCAAAGGTTTTTGTGTAACCTGATGTCTGTTGTTCTAAAGTGGTTGAGGTGGATGCTTATGAAGGATTGTCTGAGTTTTGTGTTGAAAAAATGGTAGTTTCTTCTCCCTTGCTAGAGTCTTTGTGTATGATCTAGTATTCTCCAAAGGAGGTGGGTGTGAATTCTAAGGAACCCCAATCATCATCTAAGAGTTTCAAAACTGGTTCAAGATGTTGGATGGGGTCCACTTGTGTGGTTGGTGTTAATGTGTTCAAGGGATTATATGTTTTTTTCTCAATGTTTCAACAAATGTTTGGATCAGGGTCAGCTTCAATTGTGTACACTTTGTTGTTGTAGATGTATTTCATTTTCTGATGAAGAGTAGAAGACACACCATTCATTGCATGAATCCACGGTCTACCTGAGAGAAGGTTATATGCAAGATCATCGAGCATAACATGGATTGGTGTTTCCAATGTGGCCATTCCAACTGTAATAGGTAAAGTGATCACACCAAGCGTTTGTTTTCTTATATTGTCAAATCCCCTAATGGATAAAGGATCGGGTTGAATGTTTGATTTATCGATACCAATTCTATCGAGAAGGTTCACTCCACAGGCATTAAGAGCAAAACCAGTATCCATAAGAGTTCTCTTAATCACTTTTTGTTTGCATTGAGCAGTGATCATAAAAGCTTCATTTTGTTTTTGTACACCCAAAGGAGGGAGCTCACTTTGATGGAAAACAATTTCAGCATTTATGGCTTCAATCATGGCTGCTATATCAGTTGGTTGCATATTAGAAAGGACAGGAACTTGTTGCAAGGTTGCTTGAATCATGCTTTGATAGTGAGGGGAGGCTTGAATAAGGTCCCATAATGAGATTTTAGCAAGAGTATTCTTTATTTGTTCAACAAGATTGTACTCTTTTCCAATTTGTAGAGATAAATGAGGAGGGCCTAGTAAGATGGGATTAGGAAAAGGTAAGGTTGTTGGGGTTGGTTGTGGCGGTTGCAGATTATTTTGAGTGTTATATGTATGAGCAATGGTATTATGACTCGGTTGTTGTGACACATTAGTTTGAGGTGGGTAAAGAGTAAACTCGGGTTTAGGTAGAGGTGAAGGTTTATGTGATGGTGTGTAAAGGATGAGTTGAGGTTGAATAATATTAACATCCCTTGGAAAATGAGAGTCTAACAATGGATTATGTAAGGGCATAATATTATTATTATCAATGTTAGCCTTGTCTTGTATCATGATATCCTCCCTAGATGGAGAGTTTTTAGGAGAACCACAAACCACATGTTCGTGACATTCGAAGGTTGGTTCTTCTAAAAGGACTTCATCATGAGTAAGGGAGTTATGAATGGTAGAATTGGTTTGATTATTGAGAGTGGGGAGAGTAGAAGAAGACTCTATTTGATTGTTGATTGTTTCTAAGGTCTCATTCTCTTGTTCCATATTATCTACACTACTAGGAGTACTTGTAATATGTTCATCCAAGTTTCAGGTTTGTAAAACAGCTTAATCACAAGTGGGGGAGGCATCAAGAGAAGGCCAATATGGTTGTCAAATAGGTTATCCCAAATGGGAGAAGCATTAGGGAAGGGAGGATCAAGGGTTTTATGATTCTTTATAGGGATGTCTTCTAACACCAACCTATCCTCTTTACATAGAGGAGGGATATTAGGATATGGACAAGGTTGATTTTCATGGTTATGGAGACTAGGTAAGGTGATATTTAGAAATGTGTCTATGATCTCATGTTCTTATCGTCTAACATTTTCCAAAGGGGAATAAGGAGATGGAAAATCAAGACCTGCAAGACTTGTAAGTTCCTTCACCAAGATACCTTCATCACTAATAAGAGAGGTATTGGGAGAAGAAAAAGTATGTGTGTTATGATTGTCTACACTTCCATTCGCACCAATGGGTAATGTAATGATTTGGTCAAAGCTATGAATAACATGTTCCTCATTGCTGTAATCAAAATTAAACTCATAAGAGGGGATATTGTGCTTATAAAATCCATGTTTAACCAAATCAAAGACACATCTTGTGAAAAATAATATGCTATGCAAAAGTAAATAAAGTGCAATACAATGATTTTATGTAATTTTTAGATGTAAAATAAAATAAGTTGTTGATTACAATATGCAATAATCTGAAAAATGATATGTTGGAGATGTAAATGTGAAATTAAACAATGCATGAAATGATCTAATTTAAGCTAGATCTAATGAAATGCATGTTACGTAAATTTAGCTAACTGATATAGGTAGGTAATGGCACCAAACAGAAGCTGAAAAATAGGGTTTTCAGTTTTGTAAAGGGCAGTTTCAAGGGTGAAAAGGGATTGATTCACCCAAGGTGGCGAATGAGTCCTATTATAGACATTTTTCAGAATTTTTTGAGTGATTCTGATTTTTTCTAAGTGCTATGATGTAGACCTAAGTTAAAAATGCAGAATTTTAGAAAATTTAAATGAATTTAGATGCCAACAATGCAACCTAAATGCACTTTTTATGAATGCAAAGTTTGAAACCTATTATGTCAATTAACTAATGCAAATTCAATGCAAGGCTAGATCTAGGATGAAGGACTCCAAATCAGATAAGAGAAGTATTCGAAAAGCATGTTCACCAAAATGAACCATAGATTTTGAAGGTTAGGAATGCTATGTCTCTTTTGCTCAATTAGGGTTTTTCACCTAATGGAAAGAGATAGGTCCCACACCCAAAATCTAGGTGGTTCACTCAAATTAAGGAATGTATGATATAATTATGACTAAATGAATCTAATTCATCAAATTGATTGATTAAGTATGCAAAACCTAAGAAATGTAACTTGTTTGAAAACACATTTTATAATGCAAAAAAACCTAGAAATGAATGAAACTTAAGAAGTGCACCTGTAAAATTTCTAGAGACTTGAAATGACTTTTGAAATGCTACTAATCCTAATTTTTAGGCCTGGTGGGACTCATTTTCCATTTTGGGTGAATTAGTCCCAATTATGTGAAACTATTCTGGAACCCGTTTTGGACAAATGGGTATCCAAAAATGCAGAAAACCAAAAATAGGCCTGGAAGTGGGACTCATTTTCCACCCATGGTGAATGAGTCCACTTTTGAATTTTTGAAGATTCAAAGGTGGAAATAGGAGCCTTCGATCTACACTTTCTACTTATTTAGGTGTCCAATTCTGAAACTATAAAATTTGGGTCTGAAAGTGCCTTTTGTTGATATTTTTCCTTATCCAATGAAGAGATGACTTGAACAAATTTTCAATGCAATATTCAATGATTCCTAAGCCTCCAATATGTCTAAATCTACAATCACACAAGACAAGAAAGAGAAATTTTGGATGTTAGGGCATGGAGGTTTTCCTTGGTCAAACCCCTTTTAGGTAATTAAACCAAAATAGAGAAAAGAATGTAACGAAGCATGCAATAATGGAGTTATTACCTTTCCATGATGTTTGATCTTGAGTTTCTACAACAATGGAGGAAGATTTTTCCATTGAATATCTTTGAAAGCTATCTTGATGACTTGCAATGATGAAACCCTAGCTTGCTTGACTTGAGAAAGAAGATAAGTGATGAATGAGTTGTGAATGAGTTAGGAGATTACTAGGGCCTCAAGTGGATGGAAAAACACTTATTTATACACAATTATGCCCTAATTACCCAATAATACATCATCAAAGGTCGACATAAGGTCTTTTTGAATAAAAACCTAAAAGAAATTTAGAATTATTTTGAATTTGGAGCCAAGAGGGGCTCATTCGCCACCCATGGAAAATCGGTCCCACTCTAGGCTTGTAAGTCAGTATCGAGAAATAAGTTGCATTTAATTTGGTTTGTTAGTTTTACATTAAAATATATAATTAATTAAGTATTTTGAGTGCATAAAGGGGTCAAATAAAGCATAAGACAGGTGTAAATAATGATAATAATCTTAGAAAAGTGTGAAATCTTGTTACAAGACTTTACAACACTTTAAAAGAGGACTTGACAAGGGATAAAGGGTAATTTTTAAGTGAGCTATAATGAGAAGAGTCTAGAAAATGTGTAGAAATGTGTTACAACACTTCATAACACCTTCACAATACATCAATAAATGCATTTTATAAGGTTCCAAGACCTAGTGTGGATGTGTAAAACACCTCACAACACTAAATCAAGGCCTCCTTAAGTCTAGTTTATCATCAATTATTCTCCAAATCAAGCAAGTTTCCTTTTTTCTATGGTACAATCCCTCAACTCTATACTTAAACAGAAAACCCTACACTCTCAATCCTTAACCCTATACCTTATACCCTAAACCCTACACATAATATCCTAAACCCTAATCCCTATACCCTATACACTTAACCTTATACCCTCAACCTTGAACATTATACCTCAACCCTCAACCCTCATACTTATACATAAACCCTAAACCCTAAACCCTCAACCCTCAACCTAATATCCTCAATCCAATACCCTCAACCATATACCCAATATCCTATACATTAATCCATATACCCAATACACTTAACCTTATACCCTCAACCCTAAATACTATCCCTCAACCCTCAACCCTCAACCCTATAGCTTAAACCCTAAACCCTCATTCCTCATCCCTATACCCTATACCCTCAACTTTATAAATAATATCCTAAACCCTAAACCCTATACCCTATACCTTAAACACTAAACCTTACACCCTCAACCCTCATAGGGGGAGAGAGAAAGAGGGGGAGGGAGGGATTGGGGAGAGGGAGATAAAGAGGTTGGGAGGGAAAGGGGAGATAAAGATAAGTAGAGATGGAAGGAGAGGTAGAGAGACAAGAGAGATAAAGAGTAGATAAGGAAGGATAGATGGAGGGAGAGGTATGGAGGGAGATAGAGGGAGGTGAGAGAGAGGTGAGATAGAAAGCAATAGAGAGAGTGTGGTAGGGAGTGATGGAGGGATATGTGAGTAGAGAGGGATAGGTGAGAAAGAGAGAAGTAGAGAGATATAGAGATAGAGGAAATGAGGGAGGGTGGGAAAGAGATGGGAGGAAGGGAGAGGTAAAGAGGGATAGGTGAGATAAAGATAATTAGAGAGAGAATGGTGATATATAGAGGAGAGAGTTACAGAGAGGGAAAGAGAGAATGGTGAGATAGAGAGGAGAGAGTGAGAGAGAAACAAGGTGAGGGAGGAGGGAGAGAGAGCAAGAGAGAGAGGTAGAGGGATGGAGAGGAGAGATAGATAGTAGATAGGGGAAAAGGTAGGGAGGGAGACATCTAGAGAGAGAGAAGGAGAGGGAGAGGTAGATAGAGAGGGAAAGGGGAGATAAAGATAATTAGAGAGGTAAGGAGAGGTAGAGAGAGATAATGAGAGAGGGAATGAAGGAGGGAGGAAGAGAAGTGAGATAGAGAGGTGTAGAGAGATTGGTAGGTAGTGATTGATGGATATGTAGGTAGAGAGGGATCAGGGAGATAGAGAGTGGAGAGGGTTCAGGAGAGGGAGAGGTATGGATGGAGAGAGTGGGAGGTGAGATATAGAGTAATAGAGAGAGAGAGGTTGGTTGTGATGGATGGAGAGGTAGGTAGATAGGGAGATGGAAGATATAGATAAGTAGAGGGAGGGAGAGAGGGAGGGAGATGTAGTGAGGGAGAGAGAGGTGAGATAGAGAGAAATAGAGAGTGGTGGAAGGAGAGGTAGGTAGAGAGAGGGAGAGAGGAGATAAAGATACTTATAGAGAGGTAAGGAGAGGTAGAGAGAGGAGAGATAGAGAGAAGTAGAGAGGGAATGAGGGAGAGGTAGGGAGGGAGAGAAAGGTGGGATAGAGAGATGTAGAGAGAGAATGGTAGGATGTGATGGATGTAGAGGTAGGTAGAGAAATGGATTGGGAGATAGAGAGTAGATAGAAAGAAGAGTAGGGAGAGGAAAGATAGGGAGGTGGAGAGGTGGGAGGTAGAGAGAAATAGAGGGTGGTGGATGGAGAGAGATGGAAGAATGGAGGGAGGGAGGAGGTGAGAAGGAAGGAGGGAGAGAGAAGGATAGAGAGAGGTAAAAATGAGAGAGAGAGATAGAGAGCAGGAGAGTAGAGGAGAGAGAGAGAGAGAGAGAGAGAGAGAGAGAGAGAGAGAGAGAGAGAGAGAGATTTCTTGAGATCAAGGGAGAGAGAGTTAGATAAAGGGATAGAGATAGTGAGAGAGAGGTCTAGAGTGTAAGGGATAAAAAAAGAGTGAGATAGAGAGACAAATAATACAACTTGTTGATTATTGAAATTTGATCTCCTGATTACTAAAATTTGACATGTTGATTATTGAAATTTGACTAAGTCTGAAATTCGTGAGATCTTCCAAAAACTAGAATTTTCATTATAATTCCTAGAGATTTGAAACCACTCTCAAACATCCTGAAACTATATACATGAAATATAACTAGGATATGGTGTTGAATTTTTGTGCCTTATTTCATATTCTTCAACCATTTTTGTAATGAGGTCTAAAGTAAATTGTGGACCCTGATTAGTGACTATTTCCCTAGGTACTCCATACCTAGTAAAAATCTCTTCATACAAGAATTTAGCAAAATTGTCATCTCTGGAAAATTGTAATGCCTTCACTTCCACCCACTTGGTCAAATAATCAATACAAACTAGAATGTACTCCTTTTTGTTAGATGTAGGTGAAATTGGCCCAATGAAATCTAGACCCCATTTGTCAAAGGGTGATAGTGTCAATTGTGTCTACAAAGGAATTTCATTAGTCTTGGTTGCCTTACCCATTCTTTGGAATTTGTCACAACTTCTTGTGTACTTGATAGAATCCTTGTGTAAATTTGGCTAGTAGTAACATGTTGTGAGGATTTTGAATAGTGTACTTTTGGCTACAAAATGACCCCCACAAGGCTCATCATGGCAAGCCTTCATTATATCCAAGATTTCATCTTCTCTTACACACCTTCTCATGATGTTGTCTGGGCATGTGTAAAAGAGATAACTAGATACCCAAGAATATGGAAAATACTTGTGTACTAGTTGCCTCTTTTCCCTTGGAGAGAAGTGTGCTAGTATCTACCTTGTCACTAAATAATTTGCAATGTCGGTGTACTAGTGTGTATGTATATTAAGATCAAACAAATGCCCATCTAGAAATGAGTCATCTACTACCCCTTCTGTTGATTGTGTTGTTAACCATGACAACAAAAAATTGCTACTAAATTAGCCTTCTGAGGCTTGTCCACTATTGTGATATCAAATTCCTATAGAAGGAGAATTCATCTAACTAGCCTACCCCCTACCACATGTTTGTTCATCAAGTATCTTATAGTTGTATGATCTATGTGGAAAAAAATTGCATATCCAGTTATGTAATGCCTGAATTTGTTGATGGCATATACTACCTCTAGCATTTCCTTCTCTATAATAGTGTAATTTATCTCTACTCCCTATAAGTTTTTGTAAATGTAGTAAATAACATATTCTTTAGTTCCTTCTTTCTAACCCAAAACTACTACAATAGAAAAATTTGAAGCATCAGTGTGTATATGGAAGGGTAATGTCCAATTTGGCCCCTCAAAATAGGTACTTTGGTTAAGGTTGCTTTAAGTTCTTCAAAATAATGTTGGCACTCTGATGTCCAATCAAATTCTATATCTTTAGTTGGTAGAACAAACAATGGTGTTGCAATCTTATTGAAGTCCTTAATGAATCTCCTATAATAGCCTGCATGGCCTAGGAAGCTTCTAACATCCTTTTTCCTTTGTGGAACAAGTAATGTAGAGATGATCTCTATCTTATGTGGGTCAACTTGAATCCCTTCACTAGATATGAAATGTCCTATAACTATTCCCTGAGTCATCTTCATAAAGAACTTTTCATTACTTAGGGACAAGTTGTGTTCTTTAAATCTTTGTAGAACCTTTTTCAAATTAGTAAGGGATTCTTTATAAGTTTCCCCATATGTGGTGAATTCATCCATATACATTTCAATTGCGTCATGAGCATAATCATAGAAGATGTTGAGCACTACCCTTTGAAAATTAGTTAGGGTATTGCATAACCCAAAGGGTAAGACAAAATAGACATAAGTACCTCAAGGGCAGGTAAATGTTGTCTTGTCATGATCCTTTGGAGCAATCTTTATCTGATTGTAGCCACTAAAACCATCTAGGAATGAAAAGTACTTCTCTGCTAAAGATTCAAGCACTTGATAAATAAAAGGTAATGGTGATGTAGAGCAGGGTATCAAAGGTCTACAACACTCAATCAATGCTTTCCCAAAGTATTAGCACAACAAACAAGATGGGTTCTTCACAAGTTGACAATATGCCTTGTAGCACAACAAACAAGGTATTTTTGTCATAACTTTCAGATGATACCTCCAAGCCACAACCTAAAACCTATTTTTAATACCCATTAATCCCTTTAATAACATAACTCAAAAGCAAAATGGGTTTCTTTGGAACATAACCCTCAAAAAATTGTTGTTACACTTGCATAAAGGCCTAATTAGGCTTGTGCAAGTAGGTCATTACCAAATATTTGATATCCAAGCCTCCAATATTAAAACCAAGAACTCCAACATGTCAAATTAGTTACACACATGCAATTACCATCACCTAAAATAGTCTTCGATCAAATTTTCTATAAAACCCTACTTCTATGCAACTTTTTCACCCAAAAAAAAGAGAATTTCCATCTAGGGCATCACCCAATCTTCATCAAACCTTCTCCCCTACTCCTGTCAACACCATGCAATCAAAATAAACCCTAAATAACCCCATTCCACAAATTCTCAAAGCTTTTCATTAGTGGAATGGTGAGATTTCCATTATTTTACTCTCAAAACCCCAAAACCTAGGTTTTTAGAACCAATTTTAGAAAAACTGCTATAAGATCCTCAAATCTTGATGAAAACTTATAAGAAAAAAACCAAAATGAAGCTAACTCATCACTTAATTAACTTCAATTCACAAGAGATCACCTTCAGGATGTACAAGGCCATACCAAGGTCTGTAGCAGCAATTTTCTCTTTAAAAACACATAAACATGAGCTTTTGTATTCAAATTTCAAATTTTACATCACTCCAACCTTGTTCCAATGTACAAAAAAATATTTTAAAGCATTAAAAACCTTAACCAATTGATTCCAACTACTTTCTAGTTCCCTAACTGTTCAACTTCTCAATTAGACCCAAAAGGCAAAGTTGCTTAGCAATTTTTTACAACTTTTGTGCAAAATGACAACTTACTACAAAACTGACTCCTAACCAAAACTGACCCCAAACACTACAACATCGTATTAAATACCTTATTACATTAAAGAAACACAAAAATAAACAAAACCTAACACTTAACCTCCTTTAACATCATGAAAACTATGGTGCCCTGCACCATACTCTCGGGAAAAAAGGAACTCAAGTCCCCTTAAGGACTATGCAACAATAGTATCATGCTTGAACACATCATACTTTGACCTCCAAGTGGTATCTCGAGGTGATACACCCTTCCAATGGACTAAGTACTTGAAAAGGCATTTTTCCTTGCCTTTTTGAGCTCCTTGTCAACTAAGATATACTACAAATTCAAAGACTTGTTTGATAGATGATCTTTGACTTGTGCTACCCTTGAGAATGTTGGTAAACCTACATCTTGACCTGCCACCTATCTCCTCCATCCTTGCAATGCACTTACTTCTTGTTCACTTCCATGGTATGCTTGAACTTGCTCTTTTTCCCTTGCAGTTCAGCTTTGAGCTCTTCACCTTTGTTTTTCACCTCTTCCATCTGATGGTCTGCCCCTATGACTACTACTTTCTCAGATTGATTAACCTTTGATTTGATAGAAAGAAAATGACCACTATCCTCTTTTGAAAAAAATGAATGAATCACCTTTGCTATCCTCATATCAACACACTTCTCAAGTCCTTCCTGAATCCCCAAGATCAATTCATCCTTGACCTTCAACAAAACAAATTTTAACACCAACTCAATATCATTTCCTTCCAAAATCTGACCACTCTTCATGTTTGTTGTCATAATACTGCCAAGTTTTGAATTAGGTGCAAGGGTCATCTGCTCTCCTTTATCTACCTTTACAAACTCTTTTCTACCACCCATCATCACATTAGCTTGCTTATTTTTCCCTTTATCATCTTCTTTCAAGGGTGTGAAAGTAAAAGTGATTCCATCTTTCTCTATCTCATAGGTATTATTCCTACCATCATACAAAGCATGCATGTAAAATTTCCAAGGCCTTCCTAGTATAAAATAACACACATCCATAGATAACACATCACATAGAATCTGATCTTTGTACCCTCCTATATTGAACTCCATTCAAGCTAGCTCATTAACCAAAACGAATTGACCCTCATTCAGCCAAGAAACTTTATAAGGAGTATCATGTGGTATCCTAGGAACATGAAGTTTCTCAACCATCTCAATGGAAACCATGTTATTTGTACTTCTTGAATCAATTACAACCTTACATACCTTACCCATGCACTTACAAGTTGTTTTGAAGACTGTCCTTCTTTGTGATGGATCCTTTTCCTTTGATGCCTTGATGAGAGTTCGTCTTACCATTAGTGATTCTCCAACTTCAGGAGCAACATGTTGTTTTGGAGAGTTTACACTCTCATTATCCTCTTCTTGCACCAATTGAGCTCTTCTTTCACCTCCATGTGAACTAGAAGTTGGACATTCATTGCACTACCATGCTTGGTGTCCAATTTTTTTGCATTGATAGCACCTTCCTGTGAATCCTTGTGAGCCTCTTCCTTGACCTCCAAATATACCTTTAAAGCCTAATCTACCACCTCTAAATTCACCTCTTACATCAACAACTTGTTCTTTTTCCTTGCTTGTATCTTCTTGACCTTCATAGGACTACCTTGGAGTAGAAAATGTCCCTCTTCCTCTATTATTGTTGCCTCTTCCCCTAGTTTGTTTGTCTTGCCTTCTTTTAAGTTTTTCTTCTTCCCTTATTTCCATTTGATAGCACTCCTCAACCGTCCTTAGATTTTCCAAAGTTAACTCATCTTGGATGTTGAATCTTAATCCACTCAAATATCTAGCAATCTTCTCCACTTCATCCTTCATGTGACCTACCCTTATACTCAACTTATAAAATTATTCAATATAGGTTTTGACATCCATTTCTTTTTGTTTTATACCTTGAAGTTTCTTAAACATTTGAATTGAATGATCAAATGGTAAGAACTTACCTTTCAACTTAGCCACCATTCTATCCCAAGAAAGAAAATTTGACTTACCTTTCTTCCTCCTTTCAGTCTACTCATAATCCCACCATAATAGTGCATGACCCTTCAACTTTGTTTTTTCAATCTTCACCCTTTGTTCCTTAGATACATCTTCACACCCAAAGTAATTTTCAATTGTTGCAATCCAACATAAAAGTTCTTCATCATTCAAATTACCTCCATACTTAGGTACATCAATCTTCACCTTGGGTTTATCTTCCTTGACTACTCTCAACAACTTAGCCATCCTCTGATCATCAAGATCCAATTCATCTTCCTCTTCTTCTTCATTCTCCTCTTCTTCTTTGAAATCACTCTCATCACCCATGACCATACCTCTATTTTGACTTGTTTCCAGAGAAACAAGCCTCTCCTTCAACTCTCTCATCTCTCTAGCATGATTTTCCTTCAACTCATTCACTTCCCTAGCAATGGTTTTCCCTTTTGGAGGCATTTTGTTCACTTTTTGCTTCACACTTTCCTTCTTGTTTCACACTTTCTATCCCCCCTTAAAATAACACCTATGTTGTGATACCAATTTGATGCAGATCAAGGTATCAAAGGTCTACAATACTTAATCAATGCTTTCCCAAAGTCTTAGCACAACAAACAAGATGGGTTTCTTCACAAGTTGACAATATGCCTTGAAGCAAAGCAAACAAGGTATTTTTCTCATAACTTTAAAATGAGACCTCTAACCCACAATCTAAAATCTGTTTGTAATACCCATTAAGCCCTTTAATAACATATCTTGAAATAAAAAGGGATTTCTTTTGAACATAACCCTCAAAAATTGTTGCTACGCTTGCATAAATGCCTAATTAGGATTGTGCAAGTAGGTCATTACCAAATATTTGATATCTAGGCCTCCAATATTCAAAAAAAGGCCCCCAACATGTCAAATTAGGTCTACACATGCAATTCCCATCACCTAAAATAGCCTTTGAGCAACTTTTCTACAAAACCCTACTTTTATGCAACTTTTTCACCCAAAAACAAGAGAATTTCCATCTAAGGCATCACCTAATCTTCATCAAACCTTCTCCCCTACTCCTACGACCACCATGAAATAAAAATAATCCCTAAATAATCCCATTCCACTGATTCTCAAAGCTTTTCATTGGTGGAATGGTGATATTTCCATTAATTTTCTCTCAAAACCCCAAAACCTAGGTTTTCATAACCAATTTTAGAAAAACTACTATAAAATCCTCAAATCTTGATGAAAAATTATGATACAAAAACAAAAATGAAGCTAACTCAACACTTCACCAACTTCAATGCACAATAGATCACTTGCAGGCTGTACAAGGCCGTACCAAGGCCTGTAGCAGCAATTTTCTCTTCAAAAACGTAGAAACATGAGCTCTTTTGTTCAAATTTCAAATTTTACAGCACTCCAACCTTGTTCCAAAGTACACAAAATTATTTTAAATCATTACAAAGATTATCCAATTGATTCCAACTACTTTCTAACTCCCTAACTGTTCAACTTCTCAATTAGACCCAAAATGCAAATTTGCTTAGCAACTTTTTACAACTTTTGTGCAAAATGACTTGACTTACCACAAAACTGACTCTTCCTAACCAAAACTAACCCAAAACATTTCAACATGGTCTTAAAGACCTTATTACATAAAAGAAACACAAAACTAAACAAAACCTAACACTTAACCTCCTTTTAACATCACGAAAACTATGGTGCCCTGCACCAAATGGGAAGTGGTCTTTCCTAGTGGTTGTGTTCAACTCTTTATAATCTACACATACCCTCCATTTTCCACATTTTTTAGGGACAATAACTAAGGGTGATACCCATTCACTGTAAGATATAGGATAGATGAAGCCTGCATCAAGTATTTTTTGGAGTTCAGCTTTAACTATTTCTCTCAAAGTAGGGTCCATCCTTCTTTGAGGTTGTCTAATAGGTCTAAATCCATCATTTATATAGATTTTATGCATGGTTGTTGTCACAATAGTGTGTCTCACTTTTGGGACATGCTGATTTTTTCCTAAAACCACTTTTTTAGAAAAACTAATGATTTTACCCTTGATAGTTTTTTTCTAAAGAGTTTTAATTGAAAAGGGATAGATAAGACCCCCTTATATCAAACCCCCTTGGATAGAACCCCTCTAATATTAAATCATACCCATAATGGAGTCTCCTCCACACCTATCAAAATGTTGGAAATAAAACAATTTTTCTTTACTTTTTCAAGGATTAAATAACGTCATTTAGAAATTATCTTTTGCAAGACTGTAGCCCTCAAAACGAGCTTTCCAACAAGTATAGTTTTGATATGTTTTAATTTTATCTTGTATTTAATTTTCATTTTTTTACTGAACATAGGTTTTTCTCTGAACATCAAGCTCTTTGTTCTACAAAGGTGTCCAGAAAAATAGTAAACCATTGTAAAAAAAAATTCAAAAAATACCCTTTCCCTAGGTATCGATGTCCTTATTTTACTAAAAAAAGAAAAATTGGATTTTAAAATATAAACAAATTAGGTTGTACGACACACATGCATGTCCAAATTATAGTTACAGTGAATTCAAAAATTAATTAAAAAATATATATGTAACAAAAAATTATGAAAAAATATCCTTTTCCTAGATATTGATGTTGAGGATCTATATTTCAAAAATTAGAATTTTATCCTTTATACAAAAAAAGTTATGTTGTACGACACAAACGTTACTTTCTAAAAATGGTGTTTTCTATTTAAAACTATTTATTAAAGGAGATGTTAAAATATTCATGATTTATTTTGGAAAATTTTAAACAAAATATATTTAGAATCTACACACAAATTGCCACAAACCACTAGTTCACATAATCTTCAAATTCTTAACGGTTTAGCTGTTATAGGTCTCAAAAGATGAAGATTCAGTTAAAAATATTGATGTAAATGTCCATCTTGGGCAAAAAGTGAGACATATTATTGTGATTTCACCTGCATACATAATTCAAGATCTATTCCCTTGATGTCATGGTAGTCCCATGCAAAGGCTATTGCATGTGCCTGCAACACTGTATTCAAGGAATTATTTTGCTCTACAGTTAATACATTGTTTATGTTCAATGTTTTTTTTAGCAGAATTTCTACTGTTTTGGATGAGGCTTGGACAGCTAATAGATCAAGTCCAAGAATATTGGGTATACACTACTATGGCAGTAAGGAATGGAAAATATGAGATATTTCCTTTGATGAATTAGCATGTCTAATGTTTTGTAAAGGATCTTGTAGGCATGAAAGACAATCTTGTTGTTGGGGGTTCCTACTACAGTCATTCTATATTATGTGAGCAATCAAATCATCTTCATCTTGATCATCCAATAAAGGGATACATTCTATTACCATTAAATTCTATAGGGAATAGTGTTCATCTTCATCCAATGTGGGCCATATGGTTTTCTCAAGATCAACATAAGGTTGGGCTAGAGGATAGAGGACCAATTGTTTGGTCACAATCCATTAGATATTGTTATATTTCTAGACCTACAACCTATGAATACATCAACTATAGCTAACCATGGTTTGCCTAGGATGAGTGGATATCTTGCAAGGTTGAACTTACGCTGTAAAACAATGAAATCAATAGGATATTCCCATGAATCTAATGCTATAACTAAATCCTCAATGATTCCTTCAGGATTTACTGTTGACCTATCTACTAATTATAAAATAGTAGATGTAGGTCTAAGGTTGGCTAACTAAAGGAGTTGCATTGTTTCCTTAGTCATGATGTTGATTGTTTCCCCTAGGTCAATCAAAGTGTTCTTGATAAAGGTCTCATTAATCTTAACATCCACTACTAAAATCCTAGGATTTGTGTATTTAGGGACAGTTATGTTCCCTAACATAATATCAACAAGGTTTCGTAGAACATGAACTATCTAAGGATCCTTCATTTTTCTTCTTGGTTTCTTAAGACATAGGTCCCTCATAGTCTTGGTATAAATTGGGATATCCTTGATAGCTTGGATGAGAGGAATTTTGATACTTACATCCTTTAGTTGACCTAATAAGTCTATCTCGACTTCACTTTGATGTCTTGGTATGACTAAGCATTCAAGAAATTGAGGCTCTAGACTTGAGATAGTCTAGTTTACTTGATTTGAATTAGGTGTCAAGGTTGGAGTGTCTGGAGCTTCAACTATAGGTTCCTCATCTTCCAATTTAGAGATTTGTGGGGATGAAGGACTAGCTAGTGTTTTTCCTAACCTAAGGTGGACATCACTCACCTCTACCCCATAGGTGGGATATTGCATAGCCTCATTAGTATAAGCCTATTGAACATGCTTGTTGTTAGGGTTAGGTGCAGGTTGGGCAAGTAACTATGGTGCTCTTGGTGGTTGATATGTTGGATTAGATGGATTAGGTGAATAGTAGGGGCCTGAAACTTTACTATTCCCACCTACCCTACATAGGAACTATGATTCCTTATTCTATGGTAGTGGAGGTATATTAATTGAAGGTTCCCCTACATTGGGAGGCAATCACTATATCCTCCTAAGTTCTTAATTAATTAGCTTGCTAGCATAAGGTGGGAGGGAATTTTAGTTGTGGGTGGGAGGCCCGTATATAGTTGGGTGGGTGGGGGGAGATAGGGAGGATGAAGATTCGGGATAGGAAAGGAAGGGTCCCTAGAAATTCTTCCCCTACTATTCTATGGGCAACTAAATGATCTTAAACCGGGATTGTAACTGGATCAAAGGAAGGTGAGGTCTCGAGGTAGAGATTAAGGAGGTGTGTATGAGAAAATCGTGTCGAAAGCGTTGTGCCCTATTTCCTAAGCCCAACTCCTCCAATCAATATTACCCCCAGGATGGAATTCAAAATGAAGCTTTCTTTGTCCTCCCATTACCCCATTCCATAACATTTTTTTCTTTCAGCTGGCCTACTACTTGGGTAGGCTAAGTGACTCATCCAACCTTCCTTCTGGTTGAACAATCAATCTACTTCCTTTCGATTGAACAATCAATCAACAAGTCTCATCTCAATGAATGATCTAATCTATAGATAGGATTGGCGAGAACATTGAATGGCCCAACCTACTATCTAGATCACACTCCACACAAACAGATATTGATACAGTAGGACCTACTACCACTACCTATAGTCATCCCCACTCTCCACTTCATATACATAGAATGGAATAAAGTGATTATTATATGTATTTCAAAGAAATGGAAGGGAAACTATTCATCTTTGCATCACTTGCACATCACTGAGTCTATATAGAGGAGGAAGTAAAGGCTACTAGTAATTCATGTTTTGTTGCTACCACTGCTAACCTTTTTGCCATTGTAGCTGCCATTGGTTTTACTATGTTGGCCATTGAGGATTATAATTGGAAACTTGGAAATTTTGTTGTGGATAAGAATTTAGTTGTTGTTGGTTCCAATTTTGTTGAGGTTGTTTCCATTGTTGAGGGTTTTTCCATTGATTTTGGTTAGTTGGACATGGTTGGGAATTCTAAGTAGAAATTTTTTTATTTCCAATTGGAAAAGATGAATTGAAATTAAGAGGGTCTTGTGGCATACCTTGTCTTTGTTGCCATGGACTTCTTTGAGCTATGTAAAATAGTTTTCCATCCTCTCCTTCAAGTGGCTGAAAATCAAGTTTCTCTATTTTGTCTTATTGAATACTAGCCACCCTCTTGCATTTGTAGTTGTCTTTCCTTTGCAACTGGAGCAGTATTCAATGAGAATTTCTTCAGCCTCCTCTTGATTTTTCCTTATATGGAGAGTGTCCAACTGAGTTTCTAGGTGATTGATAATGTCCTCCTTCATGTTGGACAACAAATTACTTAACTCTATATTTGAAACCTCAGTAGATGATTTGCCAATGGTGGATGTCCTCTCTCCTCTTAGCTTCTTAGTGAAGGTCCTGGAGCAATTTTTTCAAACCCTGTAGATTTCTTCAAATGGTAGTTGAGAAACATCCCCTTGCCTAACAAGATTGAGGGCATCCATACATTCCTCATTAACTCCCATCAAAAATACTAACTTGAAGGATTCTTCAGATAGGTTGTTTTGTGGGTTTTTCTTCAAAGAGAATTTAAATCTCTCCATAGTCCTCTAATGGTTCATCCTCATGTGACATTCTAAAAATGTCATCTATCCTCCTATCAATTCCTCTACAATAGTCTTGGTACTTTTCCAAGAATTTTGTTTTCATGGTATCCCAATCTAGAATAACATCCTTTCCTAATCCCATAAACCATCTCAGGGCAGCATCTTTTAGAGTGGCAGGGAAGACACTAGTAGAATTTGGAAAATAAATGACTAGGTGACTAAAACTTTTAGTCACAACAACTAAAAATGACTAAATTTTAATAATTTTTTGCAACTCAGCTATAAATGAGTAAATAAATGACTAATTTGGTTGTTGAATAAAAAATTATTAGTCACACAAATACAAATGACCAAATAGTTAGTCATTTATATAGAAAATCATTTAAGGAATCAAGAATCAATAGCCCGCCAAAATACTCTAATAAACATACTCTAGAACTTTTGTCGAAATCTTATTTTCAGGCGTAGCCTACCAAAATGGAGCTTTCATTTTAATAAAAATAATCTAAAACCTTCATTGAAACCTTATTTTTAGGTGTAACCCACCAAAATTGAGAAGTGTTTTAGTAAATAATGACAAAGAATGGTAAGGAGATGTGTGTGATAGGAGGCATAGGATTCATTGTTGCTTATCTCATTCTTGCTCTACTCAACAAGGGTTACATTGTTTGCACTACTATTTGTAATCCAGGTATTTAATTGACATATATTTACATAATCTCAAATTCCTTTAGATGCTTTTGAAGTATCAATGTATCCTATAGGGTTTAGAATGCATCCTATATAGGGTTTAAAATGATTTCTTTTAATTTAAAAAAATAAATAAATGATGTATTTTCCTGTGATTAGATAATGTGGAGATCAAATCTGCCTTAGCTCACTGATCTCTTTGGCACTATATTCATTACTCAAGCTGCTAGGGTCTTACATGTGACATCTTTAATATCTTCATGATAGTGGATTTTAAATAGATCTCAGTCTTTGCTTTAATCTTTATCATGGTAACCCTTGAGTTCCATAATCCACCTTCAATCTTTTCTAAGAATGTTGTCTTAAGCTAGATTGCATAGTATGCATATAAAACAAGTCCTTCATACCTACCATTGTTCCAAACCACCACTCACTACCTTGCTTAAAATGTTGCCTCCATAAGCACAATAGCATGTTTTAAAATCATGGTTTCCAATGATTGACCATTAAGGTCAGTACTTTCATCAAGATACAATGATATTTGTGTCTTCAAAATCAAGGCATTATGCAAGATAACATTATGAATTGTTTCCTATGTAGGGTTTGATTTTCTTGCACATTTACTGCTTTTCTACCTACCTTTAAGACTAGATATTGCACCCTCAACTGCAATCTCAAACAGCTCACTCACTTTCACTTGAAGATTCCTTTCATGAGCATCCTTTTATAAAATCAAACTATTTCCTATAGACTACCTACTTACTTACTATAGGGGACTCATTGTTTCATGGTATTGTGGGTCTTAAGATCCTTCAACCTTATTGTCACTACTTCACAATACATAAGGTATTATTCACTATTATCCCATCTTTGATGAGTCTCAAAACACTACTCAAACATGCAATCCACTACCTCCATTATACAATGGCCAAGAAGAAACATTGAACTTGTGATTACCACTGTTACTTCATTTGGATAGGCATTCCTTGATTCCATTTTCCTTGTTTAACACTATCAATAGCATTTGAAAAACCCTTAAGGTCAACAAGGGGGTAAGGAATCTCATTGTTAAAATCTCCACTTTACTATGCAAGGTTTGAGCTTTATTATCTTGTCATTTTCCAACCTCTTTTTGAATGTCACACCTCAAGTGACTATCATTCTTCTTACTATAGATTGCATTTACAAATGTCATTGAGCTACATAGTGTTCTTGTTATTCGCTACAATATTTAGATTGCAATATTTTGTTATTGGCTACAATGTCTCAATCTTTCTAGTATTGCAACTTCACTAATCTGCTAGAGTTATGGTTTATGTTTCTAGGGAGGCCTAGGGTTTGTACCCTAGTCATGCTCTTACCAATGCTTTTTTTTGGTATTAAAAAAAACCTTAAATCTTGGGTCAGAAAATTAGTTGTCTTAACAAGGTGTGGTATGATCTTGGATTGTATCCTAGAGTGTGTGGGAAGTTTTTGTTTGATCATTAAGGTATGTAAACCTAATCAAGGAAATGCATCCTATATAGCATGGGTCTTGCTTTAATACTTCCCATAATGGTTATTAGCATATCACATTATTATAGTTTGTGGTAACCCAAGATTTCATTCAAGTATGTAACAAACTTGGTCTGTAGTTTAAGCTATACACTTTTAAGTAACATTCATAAGGTTTATAAAATCTTGATCACTCTCTAGAATAGCCAATTAAGCATGGGTTGTGCTTGAATGCACTACATAATTGATATAACACAACCGCTTTTCATATCAACCAAAGTTATAGGCTCTTTATTGTAGCAAGAGGTAATTGTTCTTGGATCATGCTATCATTACATTGTAATCTATTAAAATTGATTCAACCTGAATACACCCAATGATGATTGACACATAATTATGATGACAGTGATTAATTTGTACATGAATTATGCTCATATGAGTGCCTCCATTTCTATCACAACATATCCACATTAAACTTGGGTCACACATGAATGCATCCTATATTTTTTATAGCACGATTGTGCCATATGACCAATAGAGTTATGGATCACATAATTACAGTCACAAGAATTTGTTCCTCAGTTGTGCTCTTATGGTGATTCCATTACTATTACAACATAGCCCTTTGGAATTATATTGCTCAAATCCTTACATTGCTTATTTTCTCTTTGTATGGATGACAATTCAATGGCAGGGATTTGTATGCAGGCCATGCTTATATAAGTGCCTTCATCACCATTACACAATAGTACATTGCAATTTCCTTTCTTGAACCTTTACTTCAATTTTTATTGTTAAGGTTTCTTAGTGATTATTCCATTTCCACATTGCATATTGATAAAAGAAACCAACCAAAAAAAAATTATGTTTTTAGTTAACTCCTGCTAACATACTTTTGGAATAAATGTTTGACTGCATTACTTCAAGTGTGGAAAAAAAAAATTCTTCTTATAATACATTCATTGAGAGTTGTAGTAGAAATCTTCTTATGCTGAAACCAATCCTGTAAACTTGCTTTAAGCTACATTTAGGAGGCTTCATGTATTTTTTGTGATTTATACAGCTTTTGTTTTGATAGTAAATGACATTGGATTCAAGTTCTAAAATTGAAATGATTTATTAATTATGGTTTATGATGATTAAATGTTTTATTTAGAAGGGGTTAATATGTGGAATTTTTATGTGCAGGAAGAATAGATTGTGATGCCGCATTCGATTATAGATGGTTCAGGTAAACTTGGATTGCTATTAGTGACATAAGCAGGTTGGAGAGTACTTTCAGCCGATCTGAAACACTTCTAGGTGTTTTCGCTAGGAAGCAAAACCTGAGTATAGGAATATAAACATCGGTGGATAAAGAAAATCATAAATCTTCTTATCCAATTTTTGATCGAATTTGAGGTCGTGAATATCAAACAAAGAAAGTTCCTACATTCTAAAGATAAAATCATAAATCTTCTAGTCCAATTAGAGATCCAATTTGAGGTCGTGAAGCTCTGACAAAGAAATTTTCTACATTCTAAAGATAAAATCATAAATCTGCTTGGTACAATTTGAGGTCCAATTGTAAGGATTTGTCTTTTTAATTATACTTTTTGACATTTGGATTGATACAAATTTTTGATGCTTCCACATTTTCATGTATGTCTAGCAGGGCACTTGTAACTACAATATATGACAAAAAATCCCTGTTGTTATGCTCTGATGGATGTCCCATGATCAAGATCTATATAAAAAGGTTTCTTTGTATATTGGGTGGTTAGGTGTTCTATAGTGTTATACAAGTTTAAGCTTTTCCTTTTGTTGATTTTTAAATAACAGTCTTATCTTTCGGCCAAGATCTCTACTACAATATCTCTTTTTGTTGTCTTTTCAATAGTGCTTGATTTATAGATTGCAATTGTTGGAAGCTATGCCACATCTTGCTTATATATATGTGATTTACACCTTAATTGCAGTGCTAAAAGAGCCATATAATTACACCTTATTAATTTTGAATTGGTTTAGTGGGAAGTCTCACATGCCCTATTTTCCTAAGTGACTTGAGTCTAATACATGTGTATTTGTTTTGGACAATTTATGGCATTTACCTGTTGGAATTATGTGCCTCAAATTCACTGGTGGACCCCCAACTTGGTCATCATCAAGTCAGATTACACCAAGTGATAGTTTAGGCCTTTACCGCCATACCACAGTGTCTCATGGAGTGACTGGTGATTGAGTGATACTTACCGCTACCCTGTAGAGGTGTTAGATTGAGCTTGCAGTAGTGTGGTGTTACCACCACCCTACGGTGCTTCCATGTTGACTAGTGTGGTATAGTGGTGGTTACCACTACCCCGTGGCAATGGTCAAAGGTATCCTACAGTGGTGTGGTATAGTCACTGCCACACCGCGATGGTGTATGAGGCTTGGTAAGGTAGAGCAGAAAATATCACCATACCGCAACAGGCTAGTTTGTGTATAGCAATGTAGCGGTGGATGGTGGATGACTGGATGTCTTTGGTAGGACAGTGAGTTATTGATAGTTAAATAGTTAATGATGCATTGGAATCTATAGAGATGGTTGTTGTGCAGTAAGATTTTACTTATTGCTTTTAGTATTTTGATTGTATTCTTTTATTTTAATCATTCATATATTGGTCTCCTTTCTATTAGATTTGATGACTTGTAATGATTATTTTGTTGGCTTTGAAAGAACTTCCTCATCCAAAGCTCCAATTCACACAGGAAGGAAGGACACTTTCAAAGGTTGAGAGCCAGGCTTTACACCCACTAGTTGCATTTTCTTACATATTTGATTTCTTGTTTCATGTGCCTCTAAATAGGTGCACTAGATCCTTGAATGGGATTAACATAGATTTATTCAACAGGAAAAAGAGACTAATTCTATATGATTTTTCTTTATAATTCATCCCAATGTTGATAACGATCAATCTCAACTTTGCAAAATTCACAGCATCATTAACTAATAAGTTCTTAAAAAAGTGTTAAGAACTTATTAGTTAATGATGTGTATTTTGCAAAGCTAAGATTGATCGTTATCAGCATTGGGATGAATAATAAAGCAAAATGATATAGAATTAGTCTCTTTTTCCTGCTAAATAAATCTATGTTAATCCCCTTCAAGGATCTGGTGCACCTATTTGGAGGCACATGAAACAAGAAATCAAATATCTAAGTATATTTTAGAAGTCAAATATTAGCATATGTCTTTCTTTGAGAAAATTAGTGGCAACAGGATCCATATCTCCTCGTTGATACAAGATCTTCAGTCATAAGGTGTTGGTGTAATTAAATGTGTTGTACCTTGTCCTAGGTCATGATTACACCTTAGTTAAGTTTACTTAGGGACCACATAGGAGGTTGTTGGAGATTTTCCACTTTTGGTGGACTTGACATGTCACTACCACATCACTTCCACCTTTTGTGGACACATCATGTGATCATCTCTCCACCTTTTGTGGTTGATCCACCTTTTGTGGAGATTATCACATTATCCTTTCCCACTTTAGGTGGAGTGATAACTTTTCATTGTTGTCTCATGTTATAAGATTACGACACTTGTCATAATCTTATGCCCTTCTATGTTCTCACCTTGGCTATATAACCAAGGGGTCTCTGTCATTTGTAATCAATCAGAATCCTCTCATATCACTGACATTGAATACAGTTTATTCTTGTCATCTTGTTTTTATCTCTCTTATGTTTGTGCTTTCTATTAGGCCTCTAGATCTTGGGTGGCTACCTTCATAGCCAATTCTTACATGGTATCAGAGCTATTGGAGTGCCTTTAGTTAGTCTTTTAGAGAGATTTTTGGAGGGTTCCATTTTTTGGCCTTGTGTTGCAGGTGCATATTGGGAGCTTGTTGCATCAGATCTGAGCTCACCATTATATCTGGAGTGTCTAAAATAGTCAAATTTTCCCTTTGTTTCATCTCAGTTGGACATTGGAGGCCAAATCTACAAAGGGTTGAAGATTGGAGGTGGTTGCCAGATCCAGGAGGTAGCTGCCACTTCGAAGCATTTTCAGCCAAAAAGGACATCGCCATTGCATCCAGAAGGGCCAAAAACCCCTAAATTGATTGCCAAATCCTCTGAATCAGAGCAAGTTACTCTCGGAGGTAAAAAATTTTAGCAGACGAGTCGTACGGCCCTACCTGCACAGGTACGATTTTTTTAATTAAAAAATAAAATTATTTTTTCTGAAAATTTTTAGATAAAAAAATCAGAATTTTTTTATTTTAAATCAAAAGTTTTTAAAAATAATATAAAATCTTTTTTTATAAAAGATTTTTAATAAAAAAAAATTATGTTGTTTTAACCTGCGGTACGCAGGTACTGACAGTGCCTGCACTGCAGGTACTGACAGTGCTTGCGGCCCGCAGGTACCTGCCACCGCCGCCGGCAGGGCCGTCCGCCACCTGCAGTGATTGCCGGTGGTGCATGCCAGCATCGACGATCCATCGAGGGATTTTTTTAAAAATAAAACTTTTGTTTATTACTTTTAAGTTTTTAAATTTTTTTTAAGTTTTTCAAAAAAAACTTTTTAGAATTTTTTTAATTTTTAAAAAAAATTTTTTTTTTCCTTTTTATTAAAGGATTTTATAATTAATTTTAATAAAATTTCTTCTTTGGATTTTAATAAAGCTTTTTAAAATAAAACAAGTTGTTTTTTTTTTATTTTTAATAAAGGTTTTTTTCATCATAAAAAAAATAATTTTCTTTATTTTTTTAATAATAAAGTTTTTTCTTTAATAAAGTTTTAAATTAAACTTTTTAATTAAGTTTTTTTTAAAAGAAACATGCATTAATAAGTAAACCTGGGAAAATCATTTTGCCTTCCGATCGAGCCTTGTCTTGGACCATTTGTTCCTCTAATTGGCAGTCAAATGGGGGTCACTTGCTCCTACCGACATCCACCTGGAGGGCTTTCTTCACGATCTTCTGCTTCGAGGCACTTTTGGTTGGCTTCTTCATCACCATTCCAGATTTGCATCATGTTGATTGTAGTTCTCCTCTTTCTAATGTTGTAATCGCACTAAAATAAAGTGCCACAATCTACTATTTTAGTGTACTATGTCATGTACTGTATGCTTCTTTGGATTGATCTATGTATCTAGTGTTAGTTCCTATATACTCAGCGTATGCAGCGGCTGGTTACCCATGCATTTCGGTGAGATGGACTAATCACCATATAGAGTCCTATTTTGGAAGCAATCTACCTGTCTTCAGAAGTTTGGTTCTACATCCAGAGACTTGGTGCATGGCTCCAATGAGAATTGGATTGTACAAATTGTGCATGGCTCCAATGAGACATGGATTGTACCAATCTGCTATTGATGGGCATTCAGTTGATGCTTGCGCAGTTGTCTTATTGGTTCCGACCTTATTCCTGTTGCAGTGTGGATTCTTCTACAGTTCTTCATCGACAAATTCTGCAGTTATTCTTGAGTTGACAGACTCAGCTCAGTCACCAGTTATGTGGCATCTTCTGCAGTTGTACCTGATTCCTTCTATCAGTGCTTTGCACAGTTTGGCATTTCTTTTGGAACAACATTTGGAGGACTCATCATCATCCTTGGTCTGCTCTACTTCAGGTTTCACATTGTTCTACATTCTCTCCTTCTTCAGTTTAGATTGGGGACTCTTGACATTGTGACATTTGAGCAGTGACTCTCCATTGAGGGGGGGTTGCATGGACTATCTCTTATGGGGGGGAATTTTTCCTCACTTGAGGTTTTATCCTTCCTAAAGCATGATTCCTATTTTGTTTCTCTCTTTTGGGGAGGAGTTTTGTCCCATTGGGTTTTCTCCTTTTCTCCGCTTTATGAGAGATTGCATTGTGTGTACATGGGTACCTAACATGGCCTTGTAGCCAGGACCCATCTTGCATTGTTTACTTTTGTGTACATTCTACCTAAGTTGCACTTAAGGGGGGGTGTTGGTGTAATTAAATGTGTTGTACCTTGTCCTAGGTCATGATTACACCTTAGTTAAGTTTACTTAGGGACCACATAGGAGGTTGTTGGAGATTTTCCACTTTTGGTGGACTTGACATGTCACTACCACATCACTTCCACCTTTTTTTGGACACATCATGTGATCATCTCTCCACCTTTTGTGGAAATTATCACATTATCCTTTCCCACTTTAGGTGGAGTGATAACTTTTCATTGTTGTCTCATGTCATAAGATTACGACACTTGTCATAATCTTATGCCCTTCTATGTTCTCACCTTGGCTATATAACCAAGGGGTCTCTCTCATTTGTAATCAATCAGAATCCTCTCATATCATTGACATTGAATATAGCTTATTCTTGTCATCTTGTTTTTATCTCTCTTATGTTTGTGCTTTCTATTAGGCCTCTAGATCTTGGGTGGCTACCTTCATAGGCAATTCTTACATAAGGTATCAAAGAGTCCAGTCCATGATTCAATATCAATAACATACTAATAACATCCAAAGCTTTTTTTGTAGCTTTAATAACAGTTGTCATTAGAATTGGGCCATATGTACTTGGAGTATCCCCTACAATAGGATTTTATTAGTCTAGCCATAAAAAATCCCTTAGATTTTCATGTATGTCTAGCAGGGCACTTGTAACTACAACATATGACAAAAAATTCCTTGGCGTCATGCTTTGATGGATGTCCCTTTGGATATCTGATGTAGTGCACATTATTATAGTGCAAGCCTATTTTTTAGATTGTTTCATTTAGCATCACCAATATTCTCCAGAAGAACATTGTCCTTATTTAAAATGATGGAAATGGTTCACATCTCTTAGAACAATTTCTCTTACAACAATCTTAGAGATGAATTCAGATGCAATGTGAAAATTAGAACATACTCGAAGGTTATTAACAACTCTAATAGTTGTACCAAGGACCATGTTTAACAAACCAAATGCAATTGCTAACTTTTCACTATGGTGGCAAATAAATGATTCTTTTTTCTTCTATTCCATAGCATTAAGTAAAGTCTTGAATCTGGAAATACCCTAATGCCTTCATTTTCCAACCAAATTTCTCCAATTTTGCATAGCTCTCCCATGTTTGTGGATGTGATCTGTCTCCTACAATTTTTTAATTGATTTATCTTTATGTTGTGTTTGGACTTACTTTTGTAAACTTGCAATAAACAATGCACTTTTATTCTTTCTGAATTGAGACTAATAGTATTTTTTTGGTTGTATTGAGGCATAGCTTCATTCATGGCAGAAAATGCAAACCTTGTTGCTCATATGAGATGGCACATTGCATATAAAGGAGGAAAGATTCTAGCTAGGTTATTGTTGGTTGCATTGAAGGAGAGAGTTTCATATATGGGACACGATCAACACTCTCGTTCTTGGATTCTATACATTACATCTTTCTCTAGGAAGATTTCCTAGTTGTAGAAGTTTTAAGAGATGAAAGGGGCATGTGCTTGCATTGAAGGGCTCCAAGCATGCGTTTCCATCATTGCAGAATTTTTTTGGAGAAGTTTCTTTCTTGCAGTCATTTATGTGCAATATTGTAACTCATATTTTAAGTCTTGTTATTGAAAATAAAAATCGTAATACTCTATTTCTAAGTTGTAACTAGAACACATTTCTTTTATTAATAAAGTTCATCGATTTTTCCTTCTCAATGGTTGTCTTATTGTGTGCAATTGATTATTGATGTGTATTTTTTTGTTTTATGTTTAAATCCTCAAATATCAGTCAATTAAAATGACTAAATATACTATTAATTGACGTCAATTAATAATTAAATTGACTAAATATATTACCAATTGATAGAAATCAGTGAATAGTGAAAAAATATGACTAAATATAGGACCTATGAAATAAAAATTACTAAATATACTACTAATTAACAAAAATTAGTGAATAGTGAATAAATATGACTAAATATATGACCTATGAAATAAAACTAACTAAATATACCACCAAATTGATCAAAATGATGAATAAATTAATGACTAAATACACTACCAATGGATAGAAATCAGTGAATAAAAATGACTAAATAAGTGACCAGATTGAAGTAATCAATGACTAAATATATCAGTGAATAAAAAATGACTAAATAAGTGACCAAATTACAACAATCAATGACTAAATCAACGACTAAATATACTACCAAATTGATCAATCAAAACAACCAATAAATGACTAAATTTGGTTTAGTCATCAATTTGGTCACATTATAAATGACTGGCAATAAACTACTAATGGTCACATGACCAAGTTCGGTCATTTACAAGCAGTCTTTAGTAGTTTTTTTAGCCATATATTGTTGTTTCTATACTAATGAGAGCTTAAGCCTATGAGCATTAGAGGTATAGTCATAGCTCCTACATAGGACATCAAACTCAAATAGAAATGTGTTTGGATCTTCAATCACCAACCCATAAAAGGATGGTAATGTTAAAGGAGGGATATTCTTCAACAAAGTAGCCCTTTCTTGGTTGGTTATTGGGAGCATAAAGGTCACATGTTCAGGTGGATCATTCACTGCATCACCCATGGTCCAATATGTCCCCTCTATGGTTGTAGTATATATTGGTGAAAGGAAAGTTTTGTCTTCAGTAATACCCTAGCTCTAAGTACTAGAGTCACCACTATCTTTTTTAGCTTGTTTTCTTGTAGAGGTGAGGAACATTCCCAATGCATCTCTCTTCCTCCACATACAATAGGTAAACTTTGTATGGCAAGGCTCCTGCACAATGTTAGTAGAATGTTTTAGTATTTGATAAAATTAAACCTAACAGTCCTAATGTTGAAAACAAAGTATAAACTATTAAATCTTGGAAAAACAAGTTTCTGAAGGTAGTACCATCCCCAACAACAATTCCAAAAATGTAGAGTCCATTCTAATGCGTAATAAACTTGGTGGAAATCACTCAATTCAGGGGAAAACCTGGATGAACAGTCCACTTGAAATTGAAAATAATTTCATTAGATTATTGACCAGGGCTATCAGGCTTGTGATGTTGTTGACACTGTGTGTTCTTTCAAAGACCCTAGGTTACATAAATTATCCTAGTGAAGGTATTATGATTGCTAGAAAATCATAAAAATGCATAAATGTGAGAAAAGTAAAATTGATGCTTTAGCTACAGGTACCTATAGCTTAGTTTGTAACAAAATTGTTGCTCACAGATAAAATACTGAAACTAACTAGAAACTAATAACTAAACCTATTCTACACCCTAGAGTACTACAAGTTAAATGAATGCAATCATGAACATGAACAACAACTATGCATAACTTGATATGAGAATCTATCTTAACTTGTCATGAATTTATGAAGTAACTACTAATAGAAATAAAAACTATAAATGTAGTGAAAGGTGGTACCTGAGCGACCCTTGCTTAGGTGGTTGTCTCCACTAAACTAAACCAAATCTAAATCTTTAGATTCAATTCAACCATATCAACTCAATATCATTCATTACTCAATCCAGAATATCACATGAAATCTTGCTTAAAGATTGTATTTAGAAAAAATCATATTTGAACAATCATCATGTCTGTGTAAGGACAACTTAAAATTGAAAAATGTTTTATATCCAAATCCACAATTGAAAACTAATCAAATCCTATTCTAAAGACTCAACCACTAGCTATATACATTCACAGGGGAGTTTATTTACAACACAAATGTAAACAAAAATCATTAATCACAACTCTCTTAGATATCAAAGCGTAATTAAGATCTAGCTACCCTAACTGCAACTGAAAAAAATAAGAATCCAAATAGGATTAGAAATCTGTAATAAAAGAATTGATACATGGAACATAAGATTAGTTATGCTAGAATCCTAATGATAACAGGTTTCTCCTTCTTCAATGCCTTTTTTTTTCATAATGATGCACGACTTTCTTCATCAAGTGTCTCCATGTTTTAGTTATTGCATTCAATGTATTTAGGAACATCCCCTGATTCATTGTCCAAGAACTCCTTTAGCTACAGGTTGTATTCACTAGTTGCTACAGGCTATAATCTCTTCAAGATGCAAGGGGTTAGTTCATAAAACACACACAATACTAACTACCATGATTAAACACAAATATCAACTATAATCCATACATATTCACATATAAATCAAACAAAATCATTATGTCATAACTACATTTCCATATACTTTAACCAAGTTCAAGGTCTCTATAATAAACATAAAGGATGGCATACTGTAGGAATAATTATCTTAGGAATGTCTAATAAGAAACATAAAGATAACAGGAAACTAGCTAATAAATAGACTCATCAATATGAACCTTTCTACTCTCCTTAGAGTGGGTTCAAACCATAATCCTATTTTCTTAAATAGGGTTATTGATTACATGAAAGGATCTTACCTCTTCTTATATGAAATAATGTGGGCCTCTTATACTGACTTCAAGAACTAGTTACCAGATTGGTGGAAAATCCCTATCAAGGACACCACTATGTTCTTCCTTACACACATATTAAAGTATGTTAAAGAAAAATTTAAGGAATAAGTTTGCTTTAAGAAACGTGTTTAGTCAAAAGGAAAATATTTCAAGAAGGTTGAAAGTGGTTCAAGACAAAATGACTCAAGGTATCAATGATTAGGAAATTTTTCAACAAGAGAAAAACCATAGAAAAGTTTGGTACACCGTTTTGATAAAATCATTATCTTCGAGAAACAAAAATCAAGGGTTCAATGGCTTATAGAAGGTGTTAAAACTACTAGATTTTTCCACCAATATGGTTTGAAGTATAGGAAAATGAACACTATTATCAAACTAGAGGATGAATATGGAAAACTCTTTACCTCAGATGGTCATCTTGGTTCTATTTCCACTAACTATTTCAAAATTCTCCTTCAAGAACACCAACATAATCCTACACTTCTCTCTAGTATGTTGGATGTCATTCTAAGCCTATCCTCTCAAATTTTGATAGTGAGGATATGACCAAAGATATTAATGAAGATGAAGTTGGTCAAATACCTTCTCTTTTGGAGCCTACAAGGCTTTTAGGCCCATATGGGTTTCCCCTCTCTTTTTTCTAGGATTTCTGGGATATCATGGGAGATGATACACTATTGTTTCTAGATATTTCTTCAAGTCAACTAGAATTCTGAAAAAAATCAACATAAATTCCTTTTGCTTGTTGTTGAGAAAGTATAAGTTATTAAAATGGATGATTTTAGGCATATCAACGTCTATAATACTAGTTATAAGATCTTTTCAAATATTGTGGTGAATAGAATTAAACCCCTTATTAATAAGTTGATTTCATAACACCAAAAATCCTTCATTCTTGGTCACCAAATTATGGGTGCTACTCTAGCAACTCATGGAATTATCCATTCTATGGATAACAACAAAAATTATGGTATGGATATTGAACATGACATCTCAAAGGCTTATCATGATAGAGTTTCCTAGGCCATTCTTTTTTTTCTAAAAAAATTGATTCCAAGGTAGAATTATTTAGATTATTTAAGAGTGTGTGACAACTCCTAAATTCTCCATTATTTTTAATGGAATCCCATGGGGTTTTTTCAGTAGCGCTTGGGGCTAGAGACAAGGGGACCCTTTTCTCCTTATATTTTAGCTAAATTCTTTGGTAGAAACATCTCTAAGATAAGTAGGAGGTATTTTCCATAGTATGTCAAATTGTGATATTGCTATCAAGATTCAACTGTGTAGTTTTATGAGTCAAAATCATTGAGCTAGAGTAATATTGGGATGGATGGCATCCCAAGAAGGCACAGTGCTTCACCTCTATGAGCATCACGTAGATGCAATGAGTGCTAAGTGGATCATTCATTATCATGAGAGGTGGGCTCTTGTGAACCACTACCCATGAACCATGGGTTAATGAGTTTGAGTTGTAATAATACACGATTGAATCCCAATAGCAATATCACAATTTGACATGTTATGGAAATACCTCATACTTATCAATTGATGAGCTAAAGGGCCTCTATAATGAATGGTTCATAAGGAACAACACTTGTTGAAGGTTTTTCAAATGGGTTTGCAAGTTAAGTGGGGTTAACCTTGGGGAAAACTTTGTGGTTAAGCACGCTTGAGTTGGAGTAATACTGGGATAGGTGACATCCCGAGAAGGCCTAGTGCTTCACATATGTGAGCATCACCTAGATGCAATGATTGCTAAGTGGACCATTCATTATCATGAGAGATGGGTTCTTGTGAACCACTACTCATGAATAATGGGTCAATGAGTTTGACTCATAAAACTACACGATTGAATCCTAATAGCAATATCACAATTTGACATGCTATGGAAAATGCCTCCTACTTATCAATTGAGAGCTAAAGAAGATCTATAATGAATGGTTCATAAGGCACAACACTTGTTGAGGGTTTTTCAAATGGGGTTGCAAGCTAAGTGGGCTTAACCTTGGGGAAAACTCTATGGTTAAGATCGCTTGAGTTGGAGTAATACTAGGACGGGTGACATCCCAAGAAGGCCTGATGCTTAACCTCTATGAGAATCACATAGATGTAATGAGTATTAAGTGTACCATTCACTATCATGAGAGATGGGTTCTTGTGAACCACTACTCATGAACCATGGGTCAATGAGTTTGACTCGTAAAACTACACAGTTGAATCTTAATAGTAATATCATAATCTCTAAGCTAATTGAAGCTAAAATTCTTATGGGTATGAAACTTTCTTCTTACCTTCCTCCTTCCCACCAATATTTTTTATGAAATTTTTTTTGGTGCTTTCTCAACTAAACAAGCTAGTGTTTGGAAACAATTACTTAATAATTATGTGGAAGTCTTGGGATAGATCATAAATTATGAGAAGTGTGGAAGCTCTATGTTTTTAACTCTCATATAACCTTCAAGATAATATAACTAAGATCACTGTATATGCTAGATTTTCTCTTCTATCTACCTATCTCAACCTCCCTCTCACTACTTAGAAAATCACCAATAACTTGTGGAACAACATCTTTGAAAGAATACAGAAAAAATCTTGTAGGTTGGAAAGGTAAATCATAATACTTGCTAGGAAGTATCAACTCTTGAAGTATTCCTTATAAAATATACTATTTTACTATCTGTCCTTGTTTAAAGTTCCAAAATGCATGGCTAAAAGGATGGAGTAGATTCAAAAACATTTCCTCTAGACAAGAACTATGGATAAGAAAAGGCTAGCCTTGGTTGGTTAGGATAAAGTGTACAAAAGTAAAAGCAATGGGAGTTTGGGAATTAGAAGTATCCAACATTTTAATAAAGCTCTTGTGTCCAAGATTGGATGGAACTTGATGAAAGATAACAACGACTAGACTACAATAATCAAAGATAAGTATATTCAAAATTCAGACCCTTCCAACTTCGGTAAGCATTCCACCCCCACTACCAGTTCAATAATATGGAATAATATGTTGAATACTAGAGGTATTTTAAAAGTAGACACCCATTGAAAATTTGGGAATGGTGAGAGAATTAATTTTTGGTAAGACACTTGACTAGCAAGCTCCCCTCTCACTACTCATCATTAATTCTCAAAACTCAAGAAATATATCATAGAGAGATTAGGTTCTAGGCTTTGTGATTATGTTACTCACCAAGGTGAAAATTTCAAGTGGAAGAACTTTAAGGTGATTTTTGATCATTTATTGGGGTCCAAAACTTAATTGGAAAAAAAACTACCAAACTATGATAGAGTTTTTATCAGATTTCATGGGAAAAGATGTCTTCTTTCTTGGCATACAAGAGTATATAGGGTCCCTTCAAAACAACCTCTCTTATTTTTTATCAATTGCACACAATATGACCATGGCAAGATCAAATGAATTCTTGCAAAAAAAATTCATTTGAGAGCAATGTAAAGGTGCCAAGAGGCTTATTTTTTATTCTACACCTCATTGGACTAAACAATCTTAGTTAAAATGTTGAGGTGGATGGGTGAATTCTAGGGGAGGCCTCATTTCATTCCCCATCCAAGCTACAAAGTTATGACTAGGTCTCTTAAGGTGCATATTATCTCAATCTATGACACTTACAAATGTATTATCTACACCTACAAGTGGGTGTGAGTCCCTCTACAGTACCTTGTCTCAAATTTCTTCATCTCTAAACCATTTGACCATGTCAATGATGAAAGTATTCTTGTAAAATGCCTCATTTGAGAGAAATGTAAAGGTGCCAATAGATATTTATTATTCTTCCATACCTTGTTAGATCAAACTAACTATGCTAGCATGCAAGAATGGGTAGGTAAATGAAAATAGAGGCCTTAGTTTATTCTATTGACCTCTCAGGTCCCTTCTAGGCTACACTACACAAAGGTAGTTTATTAAGATCCCTAAGAGAAAAATGTTTCCAAACTTTTACCTACCTATTCTATAAATTTGTTTCACTATGAATGTCTCATTTACACCTACAATTGAATTTTGACTCCCTTTGTACACCACCCTATCTCATCTTTTCAACTCCATACCATTTTACCATGCTAATTATGAGTGAATTTCAAAATACCTTATTTAAAAGTAGTGTAAAGGTTCTAGTAGGTAGTTTTTTTCACCTCATGGAACCAAATCAATTATGCTAGCACATGAGGGTGGGTGGATGAATTCTATTAGAGACCTTGGTTCATTCTATGGTTCTTTGAATCCTTCCAAGCTACATTGCACCAAGTCAATATCTAAGATCCCTAAGAGAAAAGTGTTTCCAAAATTTCACCCATTCTCTCAATTTGTGGCACCTATAAATGTTTTGTTTGCACCTACAAGTCATTGGTCTCTTTATAGTAACCTATGTCAAATTTTTTTCAACTCTAGATCATTTGACCATGCCAATGATGAAAAAATTATTATAAAATATCTTATTTGAGAGTAGTTAAAAAGTACCAATAGGAATTTTTTTGTTCTTTTGCACCTTATGGGACCAAACCAACTATGCTAGCACATCATGGATGGTGGGTGGTTGCTACTAGAGGTGTCAATTCATATGCTAGGTCTCTGGATCCTTCCAAGAAGCATTGAACCATAAAACTTGCAATGCATTGAACTTGAAGTAGCAATGATCAATTTTCTAAAATAAAATTAATCTTTTGTTGTAGTTGAAATATGGCAACATCATTGAACCCATTAGATGTTCATATTTTGTGCCAAACCTTATCCTAGCAAGTGAGAAGAATGTCCATTAAGTTGTGTGTGGATTTTTAGGAACTTATTTATATCAAATATTTTAATTTTGAAAACTATCCATTACCTAGCATGAATTATCTACTACAAAGAGTGACAAGGTAAAATATTATTTCCATGATGAATGGGTTCTCAAGCTACAATCACATGGTTTTCAAGGAGTTAGAACAAAACAAAATAACATTCACAACTCCTTGGAGGACTTATGTTTTTCTACAAACACCTATTGATCTAAAGAATTTTAGAGCTACTTTTTAGAGGTTCGTGGATGTGTCTTTTGTTGGCCTCATTGATTGGATAATGGTGGTTTATTAGAATAACTATTGGTGTGAATAGGGGTATTACCTAACTAGTTCCACTATTAGGTCCTTCTCACACCTTATTACTTAATTTTACTTTGGGTACACATAGGATACTTATCACTTATGTCTCATATAATTAGATTAAGACATTTTTCATGATCTTATGAAAGCCTATGTCTTACCTTGGCCTATATAACCAAGGGCTTGGTTCCCTTTGTAATCTCAATTGTAGAATCTCTCATCATTGTATATTTGCATTCATTGATAGTATTGCATTTTATTCTTATCATATTGTGCTTTCTATTAGGCCTCTAGATGTTGGGTGGATATCTCCATATCTAACCCTTGTATAGTATCGAAGAAATTTGGGCACCTTTGGTTAGTATTTTTGAGAGATCTTGAGTGCATATCTTGATAGATCTTGAAATTTGTATGCTCTTCTCTTACATCAAATAAATATTTTGAGAATTAGAAAAACTTGATAAAAATACTAGATTTTGGGGGGCTCCTCTTTGTGTCTTAGTATTGCAAGTTCATTTTGGATCTTGTTGGTGGAAAATTAAGTTTTCCATTGAGTTCAAAGTGTCCAAGAAAGTAATTTTTTTCCTTTTGTTTGCCCAAATTGGACATGTGAGGTCGAATCTATAAGGGTTTGAAGTTGGAAGGTGGTTACCAGATCCAAAAGGTAGCTACAATTTTAGAGCATTTTGAGTGAAATTTGACTTTGTCATCACATCTAGGAGGCCCAAGAACCTAAATATCAACTATCAATTCATCAAAATCATACAATTTTTCCTAGATCCATCAAGAAAAATGTTTTCCTCCTAATGTACAATTTTTTTGCATGGAATATTTTGAGGAATAAAATGATTCCCAACATCATTATTATGCAAGTCGCAAAGTACAAAATATCCCCTGAAGGCACCACACATCACCCTCAAGCTAGCCACTCTTATTACAAACCCCACCACCTACTAATGGCCAAAGCCTTGAGAGAATATTCTAATGTTTAAAAATCACCAAAAGACATTTTTCTTGCAACTGCTAAACTTTCTCGATAAACGAATATTCTTTGAAGATTCCTAACAATAGCATATTTCATGTTGAAAGAATATTCTAGGAACAAATGTATATTTTTCATCCTAGGGCATATTCCGTCCATAGAAGAGAGTATGTTGTCGACTAGTTCATTGATGTCAACAAGTCGACCCCAACTAGCCTAACTCGTCTCCATTAGATTTTTAGTTTTTCACTTGATCTTTAAAGGCTCATAACTTGGGCTCAAGACCTTCAATTTTTCAGAAATTTCTTTATATTTGGGGAAGAAAATATGTTCTTTACAATGGCATAATTTTTTTTAAAAAAATTGGTGCCTATTTTTTATAAAAATTATAGATTCTCATAGGTGTTTCTAAGAAATTCTTGTTTTGGGAACTTCTAGGGCTATGTTTGGGCTTCTACGATAAAAAAATGATGCAATTGTTTTTAAAGTGTATAATTATTTTTGTACTTTTTAGTGGTGTTATCATGTCAATCCCATTTTGTCAAAAAATTATACTTTGATTATGTGGCCAAATTTGGAATTTATATCTACTAAGATCAAGACCACTTCATTGTTTTTAACAAGTGGCATATGTAATTGCACTAATCATAAAGGTCCAAGATCATATATCATTGAAGGGATCTTTAATTAAGTGAATTTAAGGGAGAATTTTCTTTTCATTTTGGTTGTGTTCCTATTTATTTATATTATTTTCATCTTGTTTTATCATGGATGAATCTTTAGTTCCAATTATAACACCTTATAAGTGTCCTAAATAAAAATTAAAAATTAAAAAATTGCTAAGAGTTAAGAGATTGTATAGGATAGTTCATGAGCTTCATGGTGAACCAAAAAATGATGAAACTAAGAATAATAAGTGGTTGAATAGTTGTGAAGAAGTCATTGGATATTTGTTCGTGTATGTCTCTCCTAAGTTATTGTTTCACATTGAGCACTTGGATACACATGTACGACTATATGGAATTTACATTATCAAACTTGTTAGGGAAAATAGATGAAATTCAAGGACATTTATTATAAAAGGAGCTTATAAGTCTTGAAATCCATGTAATTTTGATAAAATACATGAATTCATCACCAAACTCAAGCCACTGAGAACACAATTGAAGGAGTGTAAAATTAAAAAATCAAATACACAACTGGTACTAACTTTTCTTCCAAATCTAGGACTTGAATATTTAGTGTTTGTGTCTACTTTCTATGCTACAAATAATTTCCTTGGGAGTAAGTTTGATATTCCTTCTTTTGATAATTTTTCTAACTCACTAGGGAGAAAGATAAGCCTATTCAAATGGGAATTTTTTAAGTCCTCATAATCTCAAGCCTTGATTGCAAAGGATGAGAAGTCTTCTCTAGAGTGGCAAAGAGAAGAAAAATAACAAACCTAAGAAGAACACATAATCCACATCTAATTCCATAGAAGAACATAACAATTCATCTTCTAAGGGGGAATCATATAAAAAGGAGAAACCTACTTGTGCATATTGCAAGTTGAAAAGACATGAGGAACATTATTTTTATAAGAAGGATCTTGATGAGTTGAAACATCTTATTGAGAAAATTATAATCAATTTACCTTCCAAAATGTCTACTTCAACTTCTTCTTCCAATTCAAAACAATAAGAATTTGATGAGGAAAAGAGCCATACTATTGGAGGTAAGAACAAAGGACAAGCTCTTTGTGCTTCTACAAGTTATCAATTAGGGAGATGACTTCTAAATTTAGGAGTTTCTCATCATATGACATCTTCATAGAATATGTTATCTTATTTTTGACCCTTGTACTATGCCACCTATTTTGATGGGTAATCATACTTATATGAATTTTGTCGAGAGGGGATCTATTGATGTTGGGAATGACACCTTCAATGATTTTGTGTGCATACCTCACTTGACAATCTCCTTTCCATCTATCAAATCACTCATGGTGGAAAAAGGAAGACTATGGAATTTACTCATGATTTAGTTATCATTAGAGACTTGGGGAGAAAATAAGTCATTGCTACTACAGTGGTTGATCATGCATCTCATTTATACACCTTTTTCAGATTTTGTTCCTGATGATGGATTTTGTCCTTTCGATGATGAACACACTTCTAGTGTGGAATTTTTTTTAAAGGAGAATTGTGGTTACGTAAACTTGGGTATTCTCACATTTAAATCATGTATTCCATCTCCTCCATCTATTGTTTCTTCTGATGAGACTAGTGTTGCTACATCCATGGCTCCTAATGATTCAATACAACAAGATATATATATCATCTTCCAAATATGGTTAGTTGGGATGAGTACTTGATAAACATTGCAAGTTTGTTTATAGAGTCCCATATTTCAGATATGGGAGACAAAATTTGTTGCATTCATCTTCTCTTTGATGGAGATGATTCTTCTTTAGTTTTTGTGAGGGAACATTCAAAACCTCTTGTTCATTCTCAACATGATCAGTCATCACAGTTTAACATAAGTGTGGATACTTTTGAGCAAAATTTGGAGAAGGCATCTTTATTTTTAGAGGATATATCCTTGTATTTGGACCTTGTTCTACTTATATCTCCACTAGATTATGGATTGTGATCTTCACCAATGTGACCTAGAATACTTACTTCGTAGTGGTAGCTTTTAGCATCAACATGGAGACAAATGAACATAGTTCAGAGACTTCATGCATCTTGATTTTTCTTCCTTATTCCTTTTAAGAATGAGAAAATGTCATACATACATATTTGGTTTTGGTTCTTCCTAAGGGGAGGAATGTTGTTTGACAATTGTGGACCATCTTCTACATCTATTTTTGAGCATCTACCATTGGGTGTGTGCAAGAAGTTGAGTCCACTTTTTGGCCAAAAAGTGGAAGTGTTTTATCTGATTTTCAACATTTGACACATTTGACCTTAAAATTTGAAGCACTTAGAGATGAAATCTTTAAAAAAGTCACTAATCATAAAATGTAGTGCTCGGAGTCTAGTTTCCAAATATGTAATTTATTTCAATACCCAGATTGTACAAATATAGTTTTAATAGGAATTTCTAAAACCACTATTTAAAAGTCTTTTTTTTACCATACCATGCACGTGTCGACATCCATATTTTGACTTAAATTATCGTATTTTTCTAAATCCTTTTGGGAAAATTTTATGACTCACTGAAGCTTGCTCTTGATATTTTTTTGTAATTTTTTATTGAATATTTTTTTTTTGTTAAATTTTTATTAGGCAGATTTGTCGTTTTGAAAAATCGTCATGTACGACATGCATAAGATGACCTAAACTTATCATTTTTTGATTTTTTTTTTCAAATTGAAAAGAATTGTCTGAAGTTTTCTCTTGTGCAATCCGTTTGTCAAAATGTTATGTTGATCAAAAGTTATTAAAATAGTAAAAAACTCTGATATTTAAAGTTTATGGACCAATTTATTAGAAATTAATTGAAAAATAGAAAAAATAATTCAATTGCAAAAAAATTACATATTTAGAATCTGCATTGTTTCATCTAAAATGGGTTTTAATTTTGTCAAAAAAATTTGTAGAAAAGCTCGTCAGCCATATGTCCAAAGTCGGTATTTTTTCTTTGACATTGTTAGGGCCTTGAACTTGCAGGTCAAACCAGGTTGAAGGCCTAGGTTCGGACTTCCAATGCTTTTCCCGAACCAAAAAACTTGGAAAAAACCCGCACATGATGCAAAATAAAATTCAAATTTAAAAATACGGGATCCCGATTATAAAACGAGATCCCATTTATTAATAAACGGGATCCTGTACTATAATCAAGATCTCGTTCCCATCCAACAACATTCTGACCGTTGTAAATGGAACGGGATCCCGTTTCATAAATCGGGATCTCGTTTCTTATAAATCAGGATCCTATTTCTTATAAATCGGGATCTCGTTCTATTTCCATTCGTTTGGAATCCTATGGGAAATGGGATCCCGATTTTTAGAAAGCGGGATCCCGTTTCATCTCAAGCTCGGGATCCCGAACCATAACGAGATTCCGATTTTTAAAAATTGGGATCCCATTTATTTAAATCGGGATCCCATTTCCTCAATGCCGATTTCAATTTTTTAGTTAAGGCAAAAAACTTCCACGTTTCGTGGACTCAACTTTGTGCACTTACCCCATTGGAATATATTCTAAATTGAGGGGGGTTGCATAGTCTCTCTTTTTCTCCCTTATGGGGGTGTTTTTTCCTTACATGGGGTTTTTTCTTCTCATTCTTCATTAATAATATTTTTCTTGTATTTTCTCTTTTTTGGGGAGGAGTTTTATCCCACTAGGTTTTCTCCTTTTCTCCGTCTATGAGAGATTCCATTTGTACATGGGTACCTAACATGGCCTAGAAGTTGGGATCCATTCTTGCATATTTTCATTTTTTCTAATTCTCCCTAAGTTGCACTTAAGGGTGGTGTTGGTGTGAATAGGGGTCTTACCTAACTAGTTCCACTATTAGGTCCTTTTTGCACCTTATTACTTAAGTTTACTTAGGGTACACATAGGATACTTATTACTTTAATTCTCATATCATAAGATTAATAAAAATTTCATAATCTTATGATATCTTGTCCTACCTTGGCCTATATAACTAAGGGGTTCCTTTTGTAATCTCAATTTTAGAATTTATCATCATTGTATATTTGCATTCATTGATATAAATATAGTTTATTCTTGTCATATTGATCTTATCATTTTGTTGTGATTTACATTAGGCCTCTAGATATTGGGTGGCTATCTCCATAGCCAACTCTTATAATAATCTTAGAACCTACTAAAAAATAGAGATCATTACAAAAAATTGGAGCTATTTTTTTAAAAGATACATTGAATATGGTATATCACTTAATCCCAAGAAATGCATATTTATATCAAGGAAGGAAAATTATTGGGGTATATCATTTCTAAAGAGGGTGTTAGGATAGACATTAAAATAAACAAAATTTGTTGATCTTATCCCTCAACCTATTAATTATTTCTTTGGCCAAATCAACTTTTTGAGGAGATGTGTCCCAAATTTTACTAAGAAAATTAAGGACATCTCCCGTATTCTGAAGAAAGGAAAATTTATTTGTTGGGATATAGAATTAATAGTCTTTCCTAGGAATCAAATAAGTTCTCAAACAAGCACCTATGTTGGCAAGCCCTAATGTATATAACCCTTCTAGTTGTTCTCATTCACATAATTTTACACTATATCTATTGTCTTACTACAAAAGAAAAAGATTAATTTAAGTAGCCAAATGAATTCTTTAGCAATTCACTCAAGTGTGCTAAATTGAAATACTTTAGCATGGAAAAGCATGTGTATGGACTTATTAAGGCAATCAAGAACTTTAGGCCTTACTGAATTGGAACCAATTTTTTTGCCTATGTATTGTACGCTATAGTAAGATATATCTTTACACAATAAGAAGTTTAATATGGAAGAGTAGACCACCAAATTAGTTAGAGGCCAAGTATTCACCAAGCTTATGGATGATGCAATTATTGAGGGAGTTAAGGTTAATGGTGTGTAACAATCATGCCCTTTTTCCTTGTATTTTAAAAATATCCTTGCTACAATAACATTATGTATTAATTAGAAAACATGAATGGCCCACCTAACATGTAAAAAAACTACAAATAAGTTTTAAAATTATAACCCTAAAGTAATTTTTTACATAATGAGTTAGCATGGAGGAAAATTTGGGGTATGTAATTAAAACATGACGATTTAGAGCAATCCCTCAAAGTCATGAATGAGTGTCACCAAGGAGTTTGTGGGGGGTATTACATGGCTAAAATGATAGCACTTAAATATGTTAGGGTATGTTACTAATGGCCCACTTTATTGAAGACTATTGCTAAAATAGTGAGATGTTTTGATTCTTGCCAAATATTCTTAGACAAGATGAAGTTTGCAAGTTTTTTTCCTCTCACCATTATGTTAGTGAACAATCATTTTCAATAATAGGAAGTTGACTTTATTGGTGAAGTTGTTATGAAATTATAAGTAGATCAAATTGTAACTATTGGTTACTTCACCAAGTAGGTTGAATTTAAACTAATTAGGAATGTCATCTCCAAGGTAAGTTGACTTCTTTCTTTCAAACATCATCACAAGATTTGGAATGCCAAGAATGATTTTTGTTTGTGATACAATGTGCTTTAGATTATGGAATTTTACTAAATTGTGTACAAAGCATGGCATTGGCTTAACCTATTCTTCTCCTTTCAAACGTCATCACAAGATTTGGAATGCCAAGAAGGATTGTTGTTGGCAATTTAATGTGCTTTAGAGCATGTGCACTAAGATCACGAAAAGGACACTTGAATTGAATATGAAAAGGTGGGATGATAAGCTTAGATTCATTGTTTGGGATGAGATGCTTCATTCCCACCTTAATTTTGTCACTTTTAATATTGATGGCCAAAATATAGTGGTCTATTTTTTATCATAACTTTTGATTTGTACATTATAATCATAGCTTCTTATGTGTTGGAAGTAGAACAACAAAATGTAAACTAGCTCTCTATCAAATTTTGGTAGAATGATCCCAACTGCAAAAACTGTTACTAAACCCTTGGTTCTAACACCCCCATCCACCCCACCCAAATTTGAAAAGTTTATATTCAAATTATGGCCAACTCTTACTCCTTTCAACCCAGAGCCAACTTAACGCATGTTTGCACAATCTATTCCTATATGCTTGTATTTAAAGTCAATTATTGCATTCAAGGAAAAAATGATGCTAGGAACTTCCCTTAGTGCACTAAAATGAATCTTGATTGACATATTCATCCTAGAGCATTTGCATGGTTGATGCTTGTTTTTTATCATTTGACAAGACCAAAAAGCTATTCCTTTTTCAAGGGTTGACCTAAGAGAACTTATCTCTAGTTATATGGCATCCCTCTAAAGGTATTTATAAATATAGTCAATCTTTATAACAAAACAAAGAGTTGCAAATTTGGTGAATTAGAGAACAAGAGCATAGAACTACCAAGGTCATAATTGTGTGGAAGTGATCTAGAGGCATGGACTTGACCCAAATAGAGGCAAAGATCTTGCACAAAATTTGAGGTGAAAAAACATAGATATGTACCATTTCTAGGCTAAAGATAGCTAGATTTTTTAATCCTTGTCAATTTCATTATCTTTAATCATCAAGCTAAGTACATTTCTCCTTTGCATTTAATTTCAGCAATTAAAATTTAATGTTTCAATTTCATAATATCTATTTCTACAACCTTGTTATCTAAATAAGTCAATTTATTTATTGCTTACATTAATTAATTAGTCTACATAACACTTTGGGAAGTATATTTTTATTTACAATACCTTAATTCAAAAATAATTAAATTGCAATCTAAAATTGTAATTTAGATCATATTTTTAAAGTAAACATTTTCATAATCATTACTTAAATATATTATATATTTTAGATCAAATGTTTAAAGTAGACATTTCCACATTGTAGTCATGAACTTTTTTAATTTTCATTAATCTTCAAACAAAATCAATCAAAGAATTTAAATTCTCATAATCTTGATTAAAATCATTCTCTGACTAAATCATCCCACAAAATTACAAACAATATAAAATTACTTAATCCTTCAATTTATTTTTTACTTATATTTGAAAAACCACTCAAAAATCAATTATAAAATATAAAAACAAATAACTTTTAATAACTTTTTTCTTGTTCTATAAAATTTGAATTATTAAAATATATATATTTACATCCAATAATCTCATCCCTAATAATAATCACCTTTATTAATAAAGAAATACAAAATTAAAAAATCACTTTAGTTGAAACCGTTTATCAGAACGAATTTTTTTCGTATAATGACTTAAATTTTAATATAAACAAGTGACCTTGATTAAATTTTAATATAAACAAGTGACCATTTTCCATAAGAGAAGGAAAAACATTATAATACCTCCGTGTCAACGTATCAGTTTGCAACTTGTTAGGAAAGAGACAAATATATAAAATACATTTATTGTAAGATTTAATAGCTATATACTTTAATTCTTTCTTAAATTATATAAGAAACAATGATACAATTTTAATTATATGGTTATATTCAGTTTTATGTTCTTGTCAGGAACATATTTAACTAAATTTAAATATCCTTCCCAATTTAAATTTACACACCCTTCCACCATTATCCACTGTAATTGTGACAAATTGTCAATAGTATTGGGGAGGTTAATTAAACTTTCACACCGTCGCAAGTACAAGTGCTGCAGCTGTGACAGGTTGCCAATGGTATCGGGGAGGTTATTTAAGCTTTTACACCCTCCCAAGTCCAAGTGCTGCAGCTGTGACAGGTTGCCAATGGTATCGGGGAGGTTATTTAAGCAATAACACACTTGCAAGTCCAAGTGCTGCAGCTGTGATAGGTTGCCAATGGTATCGGGGAGGTTATTTAAGCTTTTACACCCTCCCAAGTCCAAGTGCTGCAGCTGTGACAGGTTGCCAATGGTATCGGGGAGGTTATTTAAGCGATCACACCATTGCAAGTTCAAGTGCTGCAGCTGTGACAGATTGCCAATGGTATCGGGGAGGTTATTTAAGCTTTGACACGTTCCCAAGTCCAAGTGCTGCAGCTGTGACAGGTTGCCAATGGTATCGGGGAGGTTATTTAAGCTTTTACACATTTTCAAGTCCAAGTGCTGCAGCTGTGACAGGTTGCCAATGGTATCGGGGAGGTTATTTAAGCTTGCACACCATCCCAAGTCCAAGTGCTGCAGCTGTGACAGGTTGCCAATGGTATCGGGGAGGTTATTTAAGCTTTCACACAATTGCAAGTCCAAGTGCTGCAGCTGTGACAGGTTGCCAATGGTATTGGGGAGGTTATTTAAGCAACAACACAATTGCAAGTTCAAGTGCTGCAGCTGTGACAGGTTGCCAATGGTATCGGGGAGGTTATTTAAGCGATCACACCATTGCAAGTCCAAGCGCTGCAGCTGTGACAGATTGCCAATGGTATCGGGGAGGTTATTTAAGCTTCCACACCTTCGCAATTCCAAGTGCTGCAGCTGTGACAGGTTGCCAATGGTATCGAGCGACAAGTTGCCAATGGTATCGAGCGACATGTGACCAATGGAAAACAGGGAGGAGAAATGGCCGTCAGCGTTTAGTTGCATAATCTTCAATTTCGAAGTGGTACCCCCAATAGAGAGACGCCGCTTCTTTATTGCTCTATTACTCCCACTATCAAGCACACAACTTTCCATCCTTAACCATATCAAATTTGGAGGAAGCATGGTTAGGGTGTCTTTTGTGATGCCTTCAATGAACAGATCCTGCAAATGAAGATAGCAAAGACCAGGTCTGAACAGCATTTCAAGGCTTTGTGGATTTCCTCCACAGAGTCGAATGCGTGAGCAATTGATGTTGTTGGATATGTTGTTTGAATGGGCAGCGTCCCATAGTCGGGTACCCTCTTTTTCTTTGTCAGCAATACTTCGCCCCATATCTCGCAAGTGGTCATGCATATCAAATACACCTTTTTCGTCGATCTTTATCAATAACTTCATTTGAAGATTAAAAACAGCAGTGTCTACCATCTGGTATAAGGATTTCCAGAAAATGATGGGGTATTTTTTTCCTTCTCCAATAAAGAAACAAGCAATGTCCAGGAATATTTCCTTTTCATCGTCAGTAAGAGCTTTATAACTGATGTAAAGCCTTTTGTGAATATCTGGGAGGAGGGTAATGTTGTCAAGAGCTTCATTCCAGCAACCTGTGTCAATCTGCTTATCATACAAGTGGGATCCAATCACTTCTAATGAAAGAGGATGCCCCTTACAAGCTTCCACTATTCTTTTGGACATATCTTCGTAATCCAGACTTGGAGATGCTCTGAGAAAAGCGTGCCAGCTAAATAACTGGAGGCCTTCATTTACCTCCAATCCACTGATCTCATGGATGCATTCGGATGATACCCCAGCAAGTTTGAGAATATGTTTGTCTCTAGAAGTTATAATAACTCTGCTTCCAGAATACAGCCAATCCCCAACCAAAGCATTCAATTGGTGAACAGCATCCACATCATCCAGAATAAGCAGCACACGTTTTCCTCCCAAACGATTTTTGAACAAAGATATGCCCTTGTCAACATTGTCCACCGTTCCACCATATTTGGTTAAATCCTTAAGAATTTGATTCTGCAAATTTGCAAGGCCTCTGTCATCTACAGCATTGGCGCGAATATTAGCTATAAAGGAAGCATCTTCAAAATCAGCATAAATTTGATTGTAGAGGGCCTTGGCAACTGTGGTCTTGCCAATACCCCCAATACCCCATATTCCAACTTTGATCACCTCATTCACAGAATTGAGATTTAATTTGTGAATCACAGCATCCTTCAGGCTGTCTATTCCCACCGGATGCTTGGCAACTTCTAACTGCACTAGGTCTAATGTCTGGATCAGGTCATTCACCACCCTCTTTACCAGCCGAGCTTCGTAGCTGCAATGACCCACACTATGTCAATAAATATTGCAAAACTACTACATATTATCTGTTGAGAATTGCAAGAAAAGTTGTGAAACAAAAATTTCAAATATAATATGAAAGAGGAAAATCAGAAAATAGGATATTCTTTCTATAAAAAACTAAAGGCATCTTTGTAAAAATAGTTGGTGATGCAAATAATTTATATTTAAGAATTATTTAGGTGTAGAAAAGCAGCCCACTATTTTATGGTGGCTATTAAGTCTATTTTTAATTGATATATAAAAAATTGATATATTATTAAAAATAAAGTGTCAATAGTAAAACAGTTAAAATATTAATTACTTTGGAAATTTTAACTTTTCACTTATTAATCTGAAAAAAATTGGAAATAAAATAAGTATATATTTAAAAAATTGTTGGTTGAGAGATTAGTGGAAGTAAAAATTAATTTATTTTTAATAATTATTAATTAAATAATGAAAAAATAATATTCTATTTTTTACTTTGATTTTGTCGTTCTAATTTTTATTTTACAATTGATTATTCCTTTGAGTGTTCATCAAATAATTAATTAAATTAAAATTAAAAAAGGGTAAAAATAAGATCCTAAATGAGCGTTTATGACCATTGAAGATCATATCACCATTTTCATTTCTCTATGTTGAGACCATATATTCTTTTACTTAAAATGGTAAACTCTATCTGCAAGAGAAGCACAGAAAGAGTAGGATGTCAAGTACGAATGTTACAGCACCTTTGAGTGATTAATCTAGCCCAGGTCTCCTACCACTTATCTTAATACCATTTTCCATGTGACTGTCATTGTCTCATGCTGTCTAATGCATTTTGTTTGAACTGGAACCTTAGCCTTTTATTGCATTCAGGGAATACTCTTACATTTTGCTGAATTTGATATTGAGCAAAAACATTGCTCATTAGGTGGTTTCTGCATCGTGATGCAAAGAAAACATGTTTATTGCTACGAATTCAGGCTCAGAGCAATTGTGCACAGCTATTAAATTATGTTTCTAATATTGGGTCCTTGCTTTAATTTGGTATGGATTTTATAATGCAAGTTATATGTTTCATTCATCATCAGCTGAAAATTAGATTTCTACATCTAAACCATCCAACTTCATTCACATATTTTTTTACTATCAGGAGTGGTCCTTAAACCCATTAGAGTAAACAAACATGAATGTTTTCTTTGGTATGAAATGTAGCAAGCAGAGGGGAATCTAGTGCCAATACTAGAATGAGCAGACAAATTACATGGACGTTTTTCGTGAGCATCTGATTGAGTTCTAGAAGCTATAAGGCTTTCTATCTAACTCCTTAGATCAATAGCATATAGCTTGGTTGTGTATTACTAAGAGGAGATGGCTGATTCAGATGATCTCGTGCTTTAGATCAAAGGAGTCACATCCAGTACAATGTATGATAAATTTAAAAAGAAATATAATTAATTTAATTTGAAAAATAGTTCATTCTAATTTGTTTGCAAACTTTTTGAAGAGACATATTAGGCCTACTTTATTTTTATCCCATCCATTCCATACCTAACAAGTCTGTTTACAGGTACTCAATTGGTTGCCAGTTGAAGCACATGCCACATGGAACCAAGCCTAAGGCTGAATACGAGGGATCGCTTTAAATTTGATACACATGCTACATGCTTAATCAGAATTAGTTCTATATTGTTGAATAACTCACAAATATATTTTTATTTCTATTTTAACATTTTTAACTTCATTTATTTTCACCAATCCTCATTTAAATTGTACAAACTAAATTGTAATTAAAAATTTGAAAACTGTCACTATATATTTTATTATTTAAACATTATGCAATACAATGTAATCAGAAATATGAACATAAACACCAACAAAAAAAAATCTAATTTTTTTTTTTTTTTGGTTCTTTCCATGCTTACATATCTAACTTATTAGATCTCCTTCCATTCTTTGCATCTTGTGGATGCATCCACTTATGAAGGGCATCTTATATCACTAACCCTCTTATATTGATTTTGCAAATTTATGAAGTAAATACAAAACTACACCTACTTTATAAAATATAAAAATAAATAAATCATATTATTTCGTTACCTATTGTTTCCCATTTAATAACAAAACTAGAAGCCAAAACCCCTTCCCTAATACCCTATGCCTAGATGTCATCTAGTATCCAGCCGATGTCATGACATAATAGGGTATCTATAATACCCTATGCCTAGATGTCATCTATTATACAGCCGCACTAATGACATAATAAAAGCAAGCAGAAAGTGAGGTTCACAACTTACCCTTGAGTTATATCCGTGCTCCACCCTGAGTGATTACAGATCTGTAGAAGGGCCTGCTTCCACTTATCAATCTCTTCTCTTGGGTGCCGCTCTGGATGAGCATAGTGCTTTTCAAATGATTGCTTATAAGGACTACCATTCCCTTGAGGATATCTAACCTGAGTTGGATTCACATGATAAAACAGAGGAATGATCAAGTCAGAGGTGCTCAACATTGCAGCGGCCTCCTTCAGACACCATGCTGAGTTTGCATAGCCTGTGGAAAATATAGGAATGCGTATGGCACTGCTCTTGATTGCATCTTCCAAGCTTGGCCAAATCTCTTCTCCCTTTTCCAATTTTTCGTCGTCTTTATAGGCGTTGAGTCCTGCTGCAGAGAGAGCTTCAAAGAGATGATCGACCAGAGTCTTTCTGACATCTTCTCCCCTGAAACTCAGAAACACATGATACCTCTTATTTCTTTGGAGGGCAAGTTTAGTTGTGGGAGGACTGTATTGTTTCTCCATCTTAGAAACAATAGAATAGCCTGCTAACGATAAAAGGAACGCAGAGGATTTAACCCAAAATATAAGATAAATCAACTCCGATTGCACGCTGCTGTGGCATATCTACTTATAGATTGCAAATTGCGAGCGGGCCTACTTTTCTTGAAGTAAGTTTTGTTCCGTCACGCCAACTTCACTGGCACGGCTTTTATTCTCTGTGGGGCCCACACACTTTACTTTTAAAAGTTTTGTTCCGTCACGCCAACTTCACTGGCACGGCTTTTATTCTCTGTGGGGCCCACACACTTTACTTTTAAAAGTTTTGTTCCGTCACGCCAACTTCACTGGCACGGCTTTTATTCTCTGTGGCGCCCACACACTTTCTTTTTAACGTGTTTGCTTTGGAATCTTTTTTTACTTTGTTCATTTCACATGGGAGGCAAAGTTTTGTGATCTTTATCTGTTTCAATCTATCTACCTATGCTTACAACCAAAGTAATTTCCTACGCCTTTCCATTTATTGGAATTAATATGTTCATTGTTTTTAAAAGTAGAGAATTTGTAAGTATTTTTAGGGGAGAGAACCCATTAGTTGTGCACCCTATGTTCGGCCTTCCAATTATTCTAAGTGGAAATTTCAAATCACTCCCAATTTTTTACAGCAGCTTATTTGGCAAGGCCCCTGCTTATAACTAAAGTTTCAGGGCCACATCATCGAATATGATGCCACATCAACATGCTTTTTGTCAAGGTGTCCAAAAAGGCCAAAAAAAAAAGTGAGACCAATACTTGTGCATTCACATTATGTTTTATTGAGCACTGATGTGGAATCACATGATTGGTTGCTTTTTAGATCAAAGGAATACATTTTGTTTAATTATGGGTAGTCATCATCAACACTAACAACTTTAAAGTCACAACTATTAGTCCAATATTGATAAAAATATTGGACATTATATAAACAGCTACTATCACAACTATTGAAACATCTCAACAGAAGACTAAATTGTATTGCTTGGTTTTGATTGTATGAAGTAAATTTATTTATTTATTTATAAATTAATTTATTATATTATATGATTATTATTTTTTATGAATAGGTGTAAATATTATCATTTATAATGAAATAATAATATATATATTTATAAAATTAGTTATTATTTTTTGAAATTTTATTATAGTTACAATTTTTTTGTTTCATTTAAGATTTTTTATTATTATATATTAGATAAAGATAGGTTAATTTATTTTTATATTATATATTGAAATGTATCAATGTTTTATCTTGAATTTATTTTAGATCTTTTTTAGACAATATTCCTCTTGTTTTTATAGGATTGCATAGATATTGTTTTATATGAGTGCATTTCTTTAGCATTAGAATGAAATGATTATTCCTCTTGTTTATATAGGATCACATACATATTGTTTTATATGAGTGCATATCTTTAGCATTAGAATGAAAAGGATATTCACAAATCTAATAATATTTAAACTTGTGACAATGGTGTGAAGTAAAACCTTGATGGTTTATGTTTCTAATGTCTATTATTGCTCTAGTGATTGTTAAACCCTTAGCTCTATAGATTGTTAATGTCTAAGCCATTTTAGTGGGATTTTTTTGTTAGCCATGACGAGTGACAAGAAAAACGGGAATTAGTTGTGGCTCTTGTGTGTCTCATTTGCAATAATAAAGAGAGATAAATGAGTTGGCTTGCTCTCATTTTTGTAGAACACTATAACTTTATGATAACAAAAAGAGGTCAACCAATTGGTTTTATCTCATTTTTTATAGACTATAACATCTACTTCATCTTGGAACAAAGTTTGTGCACCCAAGATATGAAAGTTGACAAGTAATACACAAAGCTATAGTAAAATCATCTCCAATGGTTATCTACAGAACTTTTTCAACCATTCAAAGGAAAAAAATTTCATCATGTGCTTAAAATCTCATTTTTTGTGTGATCTACAAGATTCATAATTTCCTAAATTTTACAACAAAATTACATATATATATGATCATATAATTTTGTCTTGTGACTTGTCTTATCTATCCAATCACACATTCCTAGCGACATCTTTAAATTTTTTAAAGAAGCCCTTTGTGTATTATGTAGACATTGAATTTGACAAGAACTATTGCCCTTCAAGCATTATTTTTCTTACAATTATTGTTCAAATTTATTTTTATGTCGCATTCATACTATACTATTTCATTAACCCCAACAAGCTCAAGGAGAAGACAAACTTTTTCAATATACTAGGTTACATAAGTAGACCACATTTTAATTTTAATGTTTTTGGAGTTAATTAAATTTCCATCACTTAACTATGACATTTTAACTTCAGAAAAGGGAAAAATATATGTTAAGTAAATCTGCATTCAATTAATAGAAAATAAAATAGAAATGAGATGTAAGAAGAATATACAAATGATGGATAAATTTCAATATTACCTTTGCCACATGGAGAAAGCATTAGTTCTTAAATTGCAAAAATATTTTAACCCAAGTGATATATTATCCATGTGTATGTATTACCAAAATAAACTAAAGGTTGGAGGAACTGGTCCTCAAAAAATACTACACATTACTTTTGTTTCAAACTAGCACAAACCATTTATAGAGGAAAATTTAGAGAAACACAAACACCTAAACCACCAGATCAAGCACATTTGAACATAAAATGAGCATAGAGATATGGGACTTATATTAAGAAAATATTTCAAAATTACATTAATAATATTGTGCTCCTTAACTTTAGCTTTAGAATTAAGTTCTATGGTTACAATTTAAGAGAATTCATTTCTTACAAAAATAGTTGGTTTGCAACAAATAATATTTAAACAACAATAATTTAATTATACTCAAATAGCATAAATCAACTAGCTAATCAACACATAAACCTATACAAAATAGACTTGTGTATATGAAACAAACACTAGCAACATATTTCATTAATTTGAATGACAATGAATTGTTATGATAGTTAATACACATCAACAAGAACAATTACAAATATGAAACATCAATGCTCCCACTAGATTTCCCTATGAATACTTGATGCACCAATCCACTCCCTAAGTGAGAATTCTCTAAAAACCTAAAGGGTTTTTGTCCTTATATTTCAATGATCAATGGGGTATTATCCATTGATCATAGTCTCTTATGGGTTTTCATCCACATAATATTGAACACAAACTACCCAAAAATACATAACATAACATAACCTAATCCTTACAATTGAAATGTTTCCTGAATCTTATATGCAATCCTTTGAAAGATTAAACTCAATCAACTAAGACCCAAATGGAACCAAGGCCCAAATTTTATTTTCTCATGCCAATGTAGATTGGCCTTGTAGGCCTTGAAAACTATCTCACTATTCAACATGTCACCTTTTACTCATCATTTCACACATTATTTTCATTCATTTTGTCTCAATGTAGATCACCTACACTCCAATCCCCAACTTGTGGTTCCTAGGCACAAGTTGGGCCACACCCTTGATCCCCGACCTTTGATTTGCAAAGGGGACATGACAAGTCCTCCCTTTTCAAGATTTATTTCCATAAAGCAATACAAATTGGGGTGCTCAAGCATCTTAGGCCCTTCCCATAAGGTGCCTCAACTAGTAGGTTATTCCACATGACTAGATACTTTGTGATGCTCTTGTTCCTCAGGTTTTTAACATAGGTGTCCATCACTTCTTCTAGGATTACAATTTCACCTTACCTTTGTCATCTAAGGGTGGCAACTCCTTTGAGGGAATAATTTACTAACCAAGGAGTTTCTTCAAGCAAGGTGTACATGGAAAACATTTTGAATCTTGTTTTATTGTGGGGGTTCTAACTCGTAAGCCACTTTACCAATCCTCTTCATAATTTTGTATGGCCCATAGTATCAGGGTCTGAGCTTTTCAACCCCTCTCTTCTTGATAGAAGTTTTCTTTTATGGTTGAAATCTCAAGAAGACCAAATCTCCCACCTCAAAGGATCTCTCTTTTCTTTTTTGATTCAAGCATAAGTATTTTGCTAATTTTGTGCATGTCACAAATATTCTTTAGTGCCTTCAATATCTCTTAATTGTGTTTCATCAAGTCACATGTTATTGGTACTCTACTATCTAAAAGAAATAGATCAATGAAGGATAGTGCATCGTACACATATAGATCCCTATAAGGTGTCATCCTAATGGTAATGTAGTGTGAAATATTATAAACGTATTCACTCAAATGCAACCACTTGACACATACAATCTCCTAGTCTAAAACATAGTTTCTTAAGTACCCATCAATCCACTTATTTACTATTTATGTGTGTCCATCAATTTAGGGATGGTAGCTCATGCTTGGTGCAAGTTATGTTCCTATCAAGTGAAACAATTCTTTCTAAAAAGGATTGATATTTTTTTTGTCCCTATCACTAACGATATTCTTGGGTAAGCCATGTAATCTAAATATATCCTTGAAGAATGTTTCTACAACTTGTGTTGCCTTGAAATTTGAAGCAATAGCAATAAAATTGCATTTTTATTAATCTATCAACCACAACATAAATACAATCCCTATCTTGTACCTCAAGGGTAAAACCATGATGAAGTCCATGGATATGCTCTCCCATTTTTGCTCAAGAATTTGTAGTGGTTAAAGAAAGCCTACTAGACAATTTTATGATCCCAAGTGTTTTGTTGACAAGTCATGCATTTTGTAGCATGATTATGGGCATCCTCCTTTAGACCCTTCTAAGAAAATCTTTCACAAATTTGCATGTATGTTGGAGTATCATGGAAGGATTTCAAAATCATCCTCTCAATCTTAGACTCAAACACCAAGAAGATTTTATTTTTGTAGAGGATCAACCCTTCCCTCATAACATACATGTCATCTTTCACAACTTCATCAAAGACATTAGTAAAAAAATTATTCTTGGCATACTTAGCAATAATGATAACATTCCAATCAGCAAAAAGGACAAATAATGAGCATAAAGTAGGATTTATAGAAAATGCATTAGTTACCATGTTCCTTTTACCCTTCAAGTACTCTATTTGAAAATCATAAGCTTGCAAATTGATTACCATTTTTTTTGGAAATAATTCAATTTTTTTTTGTTTTAAAAATAACCTCATACTATTATGACCACTCTTCACAAAAAATTCCCATAAACAAAGTAGTGTGTAAACATCTCCATTGAATGAATGATTTCCAACATTTCCTTATCACATATGGAGTATCCCTTCTATAAACTTCTCATTTTTTTTCTTTCAAAAGCTATTGTGTGTCCCTTTTGGCTTAGGATAGCTCCAATGCCTTCTCCAGAATTATCACATTCAATAACAAAGGGTAATGAAAAATTAGGAATGACAAGTATAGGGCATGAACTCATTACCTCCTTCAATTTTTTTTTTTAATTAAGCATCTTTAGAACATGCAAAGGCTCCTCTTTTTTTTCAAATCAGTCAAGGGAGTAGCTAATTAATAGAATCCCTTCAAAAATATCCTATAATAGTAACATAATCCAAGAAACCCTTTCAACTAAGTTAGGTTGGTAGGTGGAGGTGACAAAAGGATCTCTTGGATCTTCAATTGATCTACATGAACACCCTTGGAACTTATGACATGACCCAAGTATAAAATATCAGATAATCCAAAATCACATGTAGATAGCTTAGCATAGAAGGATTGCTGCTCTAAAATTCCCAAAACTATGTCTAGGCATTTTGAGTGTTCCTTCCAAGTCTTGTTGTAGATCAATATGTCATCAAAGAAAACCAAAACAAATTTTCTAAGCTGCTTATTGAATACATGTTTCATGCATGATTGGAATGTAGTTGGAGCATTGGTGAGTCTGAAAGGCATAACCAAAAACCTCAAAATGTTCATAATAACACTGAAAGGCTATCTTCTCAACATCTTTGTCCCTCATATATATTTGATGGTATCTTGATGTCAAATTAATATTGGAGAAGTACACAAATCCATGTAATTCATCTAGGAGCTCAGCTATCCTTGGAATAGGATATATATGCTTGATGGTCTTCTTGTTCAAGGCTCTATAGTCAATACACATCCTCATAGTGTCATCCTTCTTCTTCATAAGAACTACTAAAGATGCAAATGGATTGAATCTAGGTATCATGAATCCCATGTCAAGAATTTATTTGATATCCTTCTCTATCTCCTCTTTATACCCTCTTGGATGTGGGTATGGTGTAGTGATAACAGGTTTAGCCTCCTCTTCCAACTCTATATCATGTTGAAACCCTTTATTTGGTGGTAGTCATAGAGGCATGTCACTGAAAATTGCACCTTGTCCTTTTTCTGAATATCGACATGATAAGTACCCTTTTTGCACATGTTGGTGACTTCATGGGAAGAATCATAATTTTTTTCCCATGCAACTTGGCCTCTATGAAAGATTATCTTCATCCTCTCTATTGTCACCACCCATGGGGCTCCATTTGAGATCTCTCTAAGGACAATATTCTTTCCATCTGCAATAAACTTAACCTCCATAGTTTGGTAGTTTTGTGAATACTCCCCTAGAGAGTGCAACCATTGTACTCCCAAAACCATATTAGTAACTCCCAAACCAATCACATAAAATTCATCACATATCTTATGGTCTTTAAGAATGATATTGAGTTTCTTGATTACTCAGTTGCATAGAATGATGGATCCATCGACTACTGCAAAATTGAAACCTTCAATTTCTTCTACTATTAATCCTCTCTTCATTGCCAAGCCTTCATTCATACAGTTCCGAGTGGCCCCTTCATCGATGAGAGCAATCATCCTTTGTCCTACTAGCACTCTAAGAACCTTAAAGGGGAGATATTTTGGGGCTCCAAAGATAGAAGAAAGTGTACTTTGTGTTGTGGTTGTGTGTTCTTCAACATTGATATGAGTTGGAAAAAGTGTTTTTTTCTAGGTGTACACCATGAGGGTTTTGTAGGGGAAGTTTTATAGGTGACCACTTGCGACAAAATAGGCTTCACTATTGGATCCAAGAGACCTGAGAGATGAAGATTGGCATAAAATTTGACCTTATTTTGGTCATTGAGAAAAGTTTTTTTTTCCCCTTGCCCTAGTCATATGATCGTATGCTCATACAACATTTGCATAAGACATACAATATATATTTTTAAATCTATTGCATATGAAATTTTTTGTTAAAAAATAAATAAATTATTTGGGGGCGGGGTCGGGGTTCTATAAACACCCTTGTACTCAGCCCCTATGTAAGGTGGTCTTGGTAGTATCACCAATAGGGGTATCAACCCCTGCCAATAGCTATCAACCATCATCTAGCAGGTTAGGGCTAGTGGGGCTAAGCTCTAGCCTAGCCCTAGGTCCCATGGGGGTGGAAGCCAACCACCCGATGGGATATTAAAAGTAAATTTAAAACTTTCTTTTAAATGCATATTTAAATTTGCCACCACTCAGCACCACCTAGCTAGTGATGCAAGCGGCGGACCACCACAAGGCAATCAACCAACCAAACACTAGCTAAATTGTGTAATTTTTTTCTAAGGGGCATAAATTTCATCTTGAGTGTTTGATTTTTTTCTTATAGTCATTGGGAAAGTATTTCCACTCACTAAATTATGGTATCAATTTTTTTCCATATTTTTCTATTTTGATAGAGAAATTTTGTTAGGAGTTGAATGTTATTTTTAAACTTGGAGAGGTCATAACATATGCATATAGAGTTGTGTGAGGGGGAGAATCATAGACATAAATAAGATAAACGTAATTGAAAATATAATCTAATCTATAATCAAGAACACTAACCTAAGATCTATTCCTACACTTACGAAATGAAACTAAACTATTACAAAATTCAAGAAACAAGATCAGAAGATAAAAGCATACATGAATTCATGAAAAATCATAGTGTTACCATCCTGTATTGGATTATATTCATGAGGATGTAATTGCTCATATCACTGTGAAGCCTCTATAGTTCATGTGCAAAATATTGATGCATGAATGGTTGATCGAAGGTATGTTGAAGCTCTTAAAAATGGTGGTTGTGAATGTCGACAGTACTTCATTGTGCAAATGATGTTGACTCTTTGATCCTTTTTTGTGAGAAAAGAGGTTTGTTATATAGAAATTGTGACTTGAAATGGATGATCAGGATTAAACAATGTTGGATCAAGATCAACGATTGAAGGTTGTTGAGAGGATTTAGACAAGAATAATTTGTGCAAAGTAGATTACACAATTTGTGTGATTGAAGAAATAGATTGAATGATTAGTGGGATTGAGGAATAGATTGATCAGTCTGGGAATCATAATTTCCTCAATCAGGAATAGATTGATCTATCAAGATTAGATTGAGTAATCAGGGGATCATAATTTACTCAATTAGGAAAGTGGTTGAGAATGATTAATTAATGATTTAATTCATTCATTCATTTTGGAGTTGAATGTGCAAATCAAGTTTGACTTTTGCAAACAAAGTTGCATTAGTTTGATTTGATTTTCGATGATAATTTGAATAATTTTATTTATTTATTCAAATGTTGGAGGGAAAGTGAGTTAATTAAATTATTATGATTTAATAATTCAATCGACTTAGGGGAATAAAATGAGTTAGTGATGTAATTAAATACTTGGTTTTATTTAACTAATCAAGATGAATAAAGTGAGATTGGGACTTTATTAAATAAATTTTATTTTATTTAATTGTTTGAAATGATGAAATGTGAATTAATTTAATAGGGTCGTTTTATTCAATTAATAGTAGAAATAGGGTCTTAGGACTTATTAAATAAATGAAATTTATTTAATTAGTCAAAAATGATGAAAATGTGAATTAATTAAATAATGCCATTTTATTCAATTAATAGGGGAATTTAGGGTTTTTTATGCAATTGATGTGAAATGCAATGATGTTTGACGATAATGATGTCGATGATGTGAAAATGTCATTTAGGGTGTGTGATAAGCCTTAGGTCAATTTTACATGTCTACAAGAGTTAGATAAATTGGACTTATTTTAGCCAACAAAAATCTTGTTTAGAGTAATACATAAGGGATTGGGTTTGGAAATGTTTTGATGTGATTTGTTTACTATTATTTTCATCTAAGTGTTTATGGGTTTCTTGCGACTATGGTACTTTTGTGAGTTTACAGAAAATCAAATCCAAGTGATTTGATGTTTGAGTCATTAGATACTTACACGTATATCTCTTATTATCCTTATTTGGCATGGTTACCAATATATTTTGAATTTGTATGTTGCATTGTGAGATCTATGAGTTGTTATGTAGGTTTTATATACTTACAGGTTGTATATATGACTTGGATGTGGGTTGTTTATACCCATAGATATTTTAATGTTAATACAAATTCTAATTCATGATTTGGTTTTAAAGTCATATGTTTTATTGGTTTGGTTCCATTATGAGGTAGAGAGACAATGTTACTAGGTACAGTCATGATGTGGTACCTATGCTTGTTGACTATTTGATGATTACTCTTGATTACTAGTTAGAGTTTTGACATGATATAAGTGTTCTTGGGAGCATGATATGTTCATTTGGAGGGTGATCCCACAATAGTGGTTTACAATTTTTGGCCAAACTGGACACTTAAATTATTTTTTTAACTAAATCTTCACATTCGGGCACCTATAACGGCTAAACCATGAGGAATTTGAAGATGATGCAAACTAGAGTCTCGTCACATTTTGTCTATAGATTCTAAAAATATTTTTTTCAAAATTTTTGGAATCAGATTGCACTTCTTTTTCCATATCCCATGAAAATTGGTTTTTTTTCTTCAGAAAATAACATTTTTAAAAGTGACGCATATCGTATAACACATAACTTTTTTTCCATGAAGGATAAAATTATAATTCTTTCAAATTTAGATTTGTAACTCCGATATCTAGTGCTTCAACTTGGTTAGATATTTTTTTATTAAATATTTTTTCTTTAATCAAGTTTCAAAGTCAAACCAATTACAATTCAGACATAGTGCAACCATATATCACGTAAATTTTTTTGTATATCTCGAAATTCTTTTTTTTGTTGGATCAAGGACTTAATATTTGGTGCACTCATATTTTCAATTTTTTTTTTGATAATCTGCTATTTTTCCACATGTGCAAAACAAAGACCTTCATTTTCGATGAAAAACCTATGTTTAATAAAACTAAAAAAAATACATAATAAAACCAAAACATATTAAAATTATATTTGTTGGATAGCTCGTTCGAGGACTAGCGATTCCAGTTGGGTTTGTGAAGATTCCTCAATTTCCATCCTCAACCGAGCTTTGAAGCATAAAAATAGGTTTTTTTTTTTTAGGGGTAGAATGAGGAATAAGGGGGGTTCACTCAAACGAGGGTTCGCCTGAACCCTGGTTTGAGCGAACCACCCTCAATATGCATTTCCTTTTGTTATTTTGGGAGGGAAATGTGGGCCCAATAATTAATGGGTTCGTTGGAGCCCTACTTTGGGCAAACCCCTTTTGGGTTCAGTTGAACTTGTAGGTTCATTCGAACCCCTAAAACTAATTTTTTAGCCATGGGGTCATTTTTTCTCATTTTTCCTTCCTCCATCAAATTGTAAACCACTATTGTGGCTTCACCCTAGAGCATGTGATATTCTTTTAAGGAGATGTTAGATTATGATGTCATGATTGAGTTCCCAATTCTCAAGATTGAAGCTTTTACATTGATCTTGTTGGTTCTCTTGGTATTGAGTATATTGACCATTTGTTTGAGAGCTTCATGATAGTGTTGTGTTGTATTTGGGGGCTGCAATAAATTGATCGATTACAAGTACTCATGGATACTTGGAGAGTTGGGTGAGATTAGGATATCTCTTGGGATTAGAGACACGTATTAATATGGATACCCTTTGATGAGGTTTCAATAGGAAGTCTGATGAGCCTACACCTTGGTTAGAAATGAGTTCAACTAGAACTATGAGAAGATTTTTCTTAAAGTGAGTCATGATGACTTGGTTAACCTAGAGGAGCATTCTCATTCCTCACTCTTGGTCTACTCAGTGGTAAATCATTTGAAAATGTATTTTCCCATTCGTGTTTTGTAGATGCATTATATTTTATTCTTTTTCTTTTCATAGATATGTATCTCAAGAGTTATGAATAGTTAGTTTTGGAGGGTTAATTTGAGAGATGATTGGAATATTTATCTCCTTATGCGTATGAGTTCATTTATGATGTCACTCATTGATGAGGAGTTTAGGAGATTCTTTGGGCTTATTCTCTTGGTTTGGGAATGGATTATTTGGGTTGATCTTCCTTTAGTTTGAGATGCATGCATATTAGTTATGGTTAGATGTGGATAATGATTTTCTCTTTGATTATTTAATGAAGGAGATCATACTTATCACAACTAGAGAATTTAGAGGTGTGTGAAGAAGCACATGCTACATGCTTTGATTTGTAGGTTCTCTCTTTGGTCTTGTTCTTCTTCCTAGATGTTTATTTTCAAATGACATTGGAGTTGAGGTTTATGTGTAGCTATGGCAATCACTATGTTTGTGGTCATGTGTTGTTCTTTATTCTTTGGTGAAAACATGGAGGTTCCTTTATCTCTTTCTTTTGTTGAGCATGGAGAACTTGGGAGAGCTATGAAGACTAGTGGTGAGAGTTGTATTGCATCATATTTGTTTGTACAAATTTATAAAAATTCAAACCCTTATTCAATTACAAGAAGATGCACATAATAGGTAAACATAAACAACAACATAGGTATAAGACAAACACATGTAACGCCAGATGTATGTGGGAAAACCCTTACAAGAAAAAACCCACACTCCAAAGCACACAACTCAATTTGTATTATTCAACAACAAAAGTTACAATACAGTATCAGAGCAATGTTCTTCAGGAGTTCCCACACTAGACTACAAGAATTTGGAGCAATTTTGGTAGCATAATGAAATCTCAACAATTCTCCACCATGTCATACTAAAATACATTAAGGCATCGAGTATTTATAACACTTCAATAGAAAGAGAGGGGGCCAAAATTTTCCATAACCAAAATCATGCCTAAGATGTGTACATGAGTCCAATATGGCATGTAGTTAAGGCCCATGAATTATGGATTTTTTTGAATCCAACATTTGTCTCCTCAAATTTAGCTTCCACTCAACATGCAAGGCACCTATACACATGCACTTGGAAAATGCACACTTGGGCACCCCATAAATTTAGTTTGACTATCATAGTGTGACATAGAAACTCCCATACATAACTCTTATAGCTGTCATAACCTATCATAACAAGTTGCCATAGTCTGTCATAGTCATGACATAGCAACTTATGACAAAAAGCCACCAAGTTAGCCACAAAAATAGGACCTTTAAAATGTGGTACACCTACCTCCACAATTTTAGCTTACAAATTGCACATGTCACCTTCCTTAATATGACAAACTAAATAGTGAGGTGAACCAATAGAAATTTTCAAGAAATTTGTATTCAAAATATTTAGGGACCCTCCTCTTGTTGCTTTTATAGGATTACACATTATTTTGCATGCATCCATATTGTTGGATTGATAATGCAAGGGAGATGCATAATGAAAAATGATCAAATTTATGAATAGATATTATATGTGAATTATAATTCAACATTTTTGAAATAATTTGAATTTTATAAATTGAAATAATAATTGACAATTTTAATGAACATGATCAACTTTATCAATTGAAAATAAAAATCCCTCAAACTCATCTAAATTAAAATTAATAGTATTAAAAAATATATATAATAAAAAAATCAATTTCTTTAATTTTTGTTACATATTGAATTTAATAAATTTATGTGATAAAATTTAAGTGAATAAATAATATAAATTACATTGAAATAATTAATTGTATCTACATAGTTGCAAAAACATATAGAAATTTGTGGAAGTCTACAATTTGAAATTTCATTGATGACCATATCTCTTTATAAATAATAATAAAATAAGCATTTTGTGCTTTTCAAACATCATGTATAGTCCAAGTGGGCAGTCGCCAGCTGTGGTACGTATAGAAATTTCGTGAGATATGTGACTAGTCAAGCCAATCGTTGATAGTGACAGTGATAGTGACAGTGACAGCCATCAGAACATTTTTCTTCACGCGGTTTCAATTTCCTTACGAATTCCATTATATTCTCTACCGACATTGACTAGAGAAGTCACTTTTCCTAAAGCAAATGTTATTCTATCATGCCAACTTAACTGGCACGATAGTCGTGCCCGCTTTTATTCTTATTGGGGTTCACACTATTTTTTTGGTTTGTTTGTGTTGGATTCTTCTAACTTTTTCATGTTCACATGTGTGTAAAGTAATGAAATTTTTATTAAATTCTATTATTTATGTATATAATTTCATTCTATTCTATTTTTTTTTTTAGTTTTTTCTTGGATTCTTTTAATTTTTTTGTGTTCACATGATTTGTAAAGTAATAAAGTTTTTATTTGATTCCATTATTTATGCACACAATTTCTTCCCACCTTCATTTTTTCTATCTTTGTCTTGGATTCTTTTAACTTTTTTATGTTCACATGATGTGCAAAGTAATGAAGTCTTTATATGATCCCATCATCTATGCATACAATGACAAAGATAAATTTCCTCCCATTCTCCATTTAAATCAATTAGATTGAGTGGTATAGCTTAAGGAAACTCACCATTAGAATTCAACAACCATGTCACTAGAGAGGGGTTTGGAAGCATTCATGGAAGTCAATGAGAAAAAAATGTAGCATTTGTAAATTGCTCTATGAGGCTTATTCATTTGATATCATTATTATTAGTAAGAAACAAACATATTAAAAATTATTTGAATTTTTTAATACAAAAACTTTTTTGTTATATATTTATAATGAGGGTAACAAAATGATTTTGTGGGAATTTTGTGTTGACATTCTTTAGAATTGTAGCTCCTCCTCTTGCTTAAAATGGATTGCATATGAATTGTTTTGCATATGTGCATACCATTAAAATTAGAATGCAAGGGAGATTTGTAGATTAAACAATATTCAAACATATGACATTGTTTTTTATTAGATAAGTAGGGAAGGGCCCTGATCCCATAGTTATAGTAACAGACCAAAAAGCAGTAGAGAGATATGGGAAACAACAACACCAACCATCCAAAAAACAACATTAGTTTTAACATGCAAGCCAATATTTAAAGTAAATGTTGTCAATAGATTTGCACCCTGTTGAATGCAATATTTAGCAACCTACTGAAACATGGAAACCTTCTTCAGATGTGGGTGATCTGAACAAAGAAGGAATCTCCAGAGTGAGCTGGTTCTTCGAATGATGAATTCTATTCTAAAATAGCCTCCGAGTAAAGGGATAAAAGATGACTGAACATAAAAACCTATTTCTAACAGATGACTTTCTAAACCTAATAATGATTTAATGACAGTTATGATCTCTTCCTCACAAACAGTTTTCAGAAAGATGCAATATTTCACAGCTTCTCAAGAACAATTGATACATAAATGATTTGCATGAAGACTCGACTTGAAGCACAATATGCAACCTGTATTTTTGAACTTTCTGCATTAAGAATTACAGTTTAAGGACAAAACAAGGATTCTGTAAACAGAAATCACAAGATAAAATCAAACTAAAACTACAAATGGACACAAAAATGAGAAGTAGGAATGTTGTCTTTACTGCAAGAGAATGCCATAATCTGAAACTGAGTACAATAATGTGTTCACAAACTCAAAAAATTGTATATGAGCAAGAACTCTGATCTGAACTACTGAGAGAGGAGAGCTGAAAAAGACTAAGTCTTGAAAAGAACCCTCAAGAAACCCTAATCCGAGCTCAAAAAAAAGCTCAAGGAAAAAGGCTTCAATTGCCTCAAAAACTGCATAAAAGCAGGAAAAAGCACACTACTTTTATGATCATACTGTCAAGCCTCTAAAAATAGGCTAATCTTGCTTTAAAAGCTCAAAAACAATCTTATCTCTCCAAGATAGGTCTGAAATCCGACCAAGAGGAAAAGTCAACAAAAATCTGCTAAAAGTAGCAAGAAAACACAAAGCAATTTTTAGAATATCGCTTTATGATTCTGCTTTACAAGATGCAGATTTGCACAATTAATCTATTTTTGCAATTAAAGATTTAGAATCTTTTTCAAAAAGAAAATCTCCTTATTGCTCCATTACAATATTTGATTTTCTCAAAAAATTATCTCCCCTCTCCTTATCTTCAATACTCATTGATTTCTCTAAAATCAATCAAAATAAAGCCCTAAAAGGTAAATAACCCTTAGTCATAAGGTATTCACAATTCAACCTTAATGTTCTCTTTCAAAACAATAACATAAGGTATCCAAATTTCAATATTTTACCAAGGCACCAAATAAGTCTCAAAGACTCATCCCATCGTCCAACTTAGGAATTCGACCCCCTCATATACATTTAGTTTTAGGTTTCAATAAAGTCATAATGCAAAGGCTATAATCTTCGACCCCATTCAAAATTTGACATGTGCTTAAAACCAAAAATTTTGGATGATGATGATGTTCGAATTAGGGCATGAGGAAATAGGATCAAACCCTAATTATCACTTCATTTCGCACTCAAATCTTTGGAAGGAAGGAAACCCTGTCTGGAAGAATAACATCGCCATGATGGTTGAATCTGCATCTTGTGTGCTCAGGAATATTCACCATGCTCATATGCATAACTGAAACTCATCTGGGGTAAGCCTTGCTTGCTTTGTATTGAAGCTCCTTCACTTCATTATTGAAAAAAAGACAGGCCACTAAGGCCGCGGACTATATGAACTTATTCTCTGATTTTTTCTTTCCTTTGCTCCTCCATGCCATCATGAGCTCGAGCTTCATTGAAGGCTCCATGATAGAGCTCTCGGGTTATGTTTCTGCCTTTGCGCACAGGGTAAGTTAATTTGGTGGTTTCATTTCTGCTCATTATGGCCTTATGGCCACGGCTAACACACTCTAATATCTGTTTATCTTGCATTTTTTGTGCTCATATCCATCATTGTTGTGCTCTTGACCCACCTTGAGAGCTGGGCTATCTTCTAAAGGCTCAAAAAATTTCCTTCTGGACTCCATCTGGAACTCTTGGTTGCGGCTAAAGTGCTTACTTCAACCTCGAACTGGTAATTCCTCTCTGCTTTCTTTGGTTCTCTGAAGACTTAGAGGGTTCCTTCTCTACTCATAGATTTTGGCCATATCTGGCCGTGCCAAATGCGCACTCAGAGGAAGCATTCTTTTGAATTTCGGGCTCAACCCAGAACAGAAAAATTGATCATTATGTCTAACTGAAAGCATTTTTGCATATGGGTATTATGAAAAATAGAAAAAAAACTGTGTTTTCTCCTTTATGTTTCTCAATTCATCACATAAATTGCATATTTTGTATTATACTGCTCTTGAATGTAAAAGCCATATGGGTTTTCTCCATTATTGTATTTCTTGCACTTTGAAAACAAACCCACATGTGGGTATTTGAAATTTCTGAAGAGAACTGTATTTTCTGGAACTTGGCTCAACACAACAATTACCATTTTGACTCAACTGTTGTCTTGGGAAAAAACTTCACATGGGTCACCATGATTATTTCCTTTACTGTATTTTGAAAACAAACCCACATGTGGGTACCATAGATAATTGAGAATGGTTGTATTTCGTACTCTTGAAACATAGCTATTAATCTATTTTTGAAGAAAATTGAATTTCTTCGTTCTGAAACTATTCATATGGCTCGATCCAAACTCAGGAAACTTGCATTCGTATTTTATTGCATTCTCCTTACTTGGGTATTCACTATACTTGAATTTTATGTATTTTGCAACTCGAACCCTAAAATGGGTACTCGAGATTCAAGTGTATTCAGTTTATAAACTTGACATTTTGCACTTTAAGAAGAAAAATGTATCTCCATTGCATCACTGCTAAAACTATCACATGGCCTCGACTGTTCAGAATTTGACTAAGTCTGACCCAAATACCTAGTTGTATGTTTATCTATGTTTAGTTATGGGCTCGACCCAAAACAATTGATGCTTTACTTTGTTATTCCTGCGTCCCTCAATTTTGAAATGAAGATAGTCTGACACTCTTGGAAATACTGCATTGATTAGAACTCTATATATTTATGAAAAACAGTGATGCCCACATGTAAACCCTAAAAACATTTGGGTATATGAAAAGACAGCAAAACAGTATTAAAAAAACAAAGTTGAACCCGTCTCTCAAGACATTCTACTCTCCTTAATTGAAACAACATGATATTCTGGAAATGAGGCTCATGTATCTGAATCCTTGTCGAATATGAAACAATCATTTACTTGATACTTGTAACTCTTTTGAAGACATAATAGAATAATCCCTGCCATGCAATACTTGCTTAAGATATAAAAGGTTAGTGATCCCAATAATATTGCAAATTCTGGGCTTCTAAGGCATTTAATTTATGTTAATTCCGGCATGATTCTATGCTTATCCATTGTGAAGAGAAAGACTTCTTAGATATACTGTACCCATGCATGTTTTTTTGTACGCTCAGCAGTATCCTTTTGATTTTCCTCAACCTTGACACAACAATTCTTGTCCTCTGCTTCCCACTCTTGGACTTCGTAGAGATTTTGATTGATCATTGTAGCACCACGAACCACCTCTACTCATTAGTTCATATGCATAACTGACAACTCAGAAATCATTCTGGAAAGACAAAGCTTGCTCTTCCCTTAACATTCTGGAATGATCACTTTGTTATTACAATTCATAATGCAGTATTTACTTATTAATCAGCTGGAACTAGTGACTTATCTGTCATTCGAATACATTGTATTGCCAGTCAAGCTGAAATTGATAGTTTATTAACCACTCGAGTGTCTGATCTTTGTCTCGTACTCAGCTGTAACATGGTACTCTTCATGCATTTTTATGTTCCACTTATCAAACTGATTTTAAAATCTGTTCTCTCTCATGATGAAAATTAAATCAAACCATTAAGGCATAATGTATGCCTTCTCACTATCCTTCATTATGCTCACTATCCTTGACTGTGAATAGAATTAATTGATGGACTGAACTTGCATGACATATATGATTATGATCAACAAGTGAAACATAATATGAACTATTCAACAATATCTGATGTAAATGTACCCAGTAGAATTCATTTAGTGAACTAGACTCACTGTTCACCTGTAGCCTTCAGAAAAAAAAACCTGATCATTATGAATGCACAATTGGTTTGGTAACTCGATGAATAAATCTATTTTTACTCCTTCAGTTGTATTTCATTCCACTTCATGAACATGATGTATCTTAAAATCAGCCCATTTAATGAATAGGGAAGCATGTCGAGCTCTACCCTTGTGGGAGCCCATTTTTCTCCACATGCTTGGTCTTCTAATAATGTTCAACTTCGTGATTTTACCTATACCTGCACAAGGAAACAAACAGTGTTAGCATAAAAAGCAAAACATGATGATCATGATATTGTTATCTCTCCTTCAGCTCATTTCTTTCATATTGCACTTGATTGGATTGATTGTTTCAATGCATGGTTAATAGTAGGTTGTACTATTGTAGGTGCCTCATATAGGTTTTTTCATAATCGGAGCCACTGACACCCCTCTTTTCCTCTTACAGGTCGACGAAGCTCACGAAGGCAAGGTGCACCATTCAGCATCAAACGTCGATAATCAGGCAATGATGATTATGTCGTCACTTATGTGTTTTACTTTCTGCATCTTCAATAGTACAATGTGCTATTAGCAATGTGTTGCAACAGTTACATCCACGGCTTGTGTGGATCTTTGATTTCAATTCTACTTTTCAATTGAAAAGGAAAATGCATTTACATGCAATGTTGTAAAATCATTCTGATTGTTGAAATCAAAAGAAGCCTTGTAAAATATGAGTTTTCATGAAATAAATGAAAGCATTTCAAATGCTATTTTGCTCATGTTATCAATTATGTATTTCTTTTTAATTCTGTAACATCTGAATGGCACTTTGAAAACTCTACCTCCTCTTTAAAAGCATAACTGTTACTCAATGAATAATGATAAAAACTGTGAATCAACATTTGAACCTAAATGCAATTCCACCTTATGATAAATAACATTCAGCCGGCTTCACCAATTGAGCTGAGGAGAAAATTTGGTAACAGTAACCATTGTCCAACCATTATCAATCAAAAACATTAAGTTTTTACCAACATACTTTGATCTACGAAGACCATTAATTAAATTGACAATATCCTAGGTGGTATTTCACCATAACCTATAGAAATTAACAGAATAGTCCCAGCTATTATAAAAAGACAAAAAACCCATCAAAAAACAATAAAGAAGCAACAACAACCATTAACTGGCTTTCTTTAACAAGTCCCCATACTCTACCATGAGATTAATGTATTTACGCCAGTCAGGGCCCTTTGTCTCATCCAACATCTTCAGGTATCAGGTTTCCCTTGTTTCTTTAATTTCCTAGTAATCTTCGTTTCACCAGAAGCCACTCCAAGCATCACAACCACTCCAAGCATCACTCTTCTCATCAACCTATTAGTTACTTTCATGAGAGTAACTAACGCCTTCTCCATTTGTTTGAATTGTACCTGCAGAAAGGTTAGTCTACTTTTTAAAAACTCATTACTAAGATTCTCAACTTTGTTCTCCATTCTCGGGAACCCAACATCCTGCACATTCCTGACCTCAATCTTATCCTCAAAAGGCTCCACTTGCTCCTCCTCTTCCTCATCTTTCCTCCTCTGAACCATCCTCCCCCATCTCATAGGCAGTGACCTCAAAATCCAAGTCTTCAGATTCTTCTTCTTCCTGGGCCTCAAAATCTTCAAACCCCAGGTCCTCTTCCTCATTCACTGACCTTTTCTATTTTTCTTTTTTTCTCCTTAGAGTTTACCTTAGCCAGACGTGCCAACCTTCTTCCCCACTACCTCCACTTCCTTGCCCTTGTAAAGTTTCCTTAGCCTCCTCCATTTGGTTCCCTTCCTTAGTGATATTTATTACATCTCTAGGATTAATATTTCTTCTAGGTTTCTTAGCTTTCAGGGGTTCCAACAGTAGAGGGGAGTGTTTCCTTTTTTTAAGAATTTCTCTAATGAGCTCTAATTCAATGCTTCTTATTTCCTCACTCTTCTGCGACAAAGGAGTTGAGGGATTTGACACATTAGCCACAAGGGAGTTACATTTCGCAGGGATTAGCACACGCCTAACAACAATTGCAGGAAGGTGGCGGGGGATTTGCTCATCAACCGAGAGTTCATCAACATTAGGGTTTTCCTCCTCCAACTGTTCCACATTTTCTTCTTCAAACCGGTCAAGGTTCACATTTCTAGCATTTAAAGGATTTCCATGAGGATTCAGGGCTAGGGCATATTTGTACAAGGTAAGCATAAGACCCTAGTGGAGGGGAGGGCTAGTGCCTTTTTCAATGTTAAGCTACATGGATGACAATAGGTAAAATGACAAATTGATACGCTCCCCATGCCTAATATGGTTTAATAGAGGGAAGTGGTACGTGTGTACCAACATGTATCTACCCTCAAGTGTAAAATAATGCATTACAAATAGGCTTACTAATGCAAAAGGAGGAGAGATTTCAAGGTTGGCATACCCATTCTGGAATCTCTTAAGATTTTCACCTTCATGAAGGAATTTATTGACAAATCTCTGGTAGTCCGCTCCACTTTTCTTAGCAACTTTTAACCCATTGTTCTGCAGAGCCGTAGCTTCAGCAATGAATCGAGTGGTGACCTCAAACTTCACTTCACCAATAGTGACACTGCCCTTCCTCCAAGAGTTGGTGAATCTAGTCGTTAAGTTCTCATTATATCCTTTCAGAGATTGGAAGAACGGACCATACCTGCATTCTCAAACATCCTCCATAGGTCCACATTCTATTTGAGGGCTTGGAAATTTGGTGGCTCTGCTCTTTTCCTTGGTCCACCCATTTTTCTCCTCTACAAATTCTTTTGTTGCATCGAGCTTTTCTTCATAATCACCCACATAATCTGCTTCCTTCCCTAAATGTAACCAACACTCAAACGCCAAATAATACTCAAAGTTAATATAGAATGAAAAGTTAAGAAGTTTCTTAATAAGAAATCCAACTTCACATTTCCCAGAGCCCAAAACTCATAATTATTCTTGCAAACATTTAAATCCCTATTAAAATGCATTCTTTTCCCAACTATAGAAATACGGGGATTATTGGCACAAGGATTTTTGGTACGCATAGAAATGACAACCTTTATCAAATTCAATAACTTCATGTGATTTTTGAACATCATCTTTAAAGGGAAATTATTAAGATTATATCCTTCCAAGATCCTCCTATACCACCCCATACTCCAAATACCATCATTACACATAAAGCTAAACAACACCACTTGGTACTCGTTAATTCCGCATACAACTAACCTATCAAATTTGCATGTGATATTCATTTTCAAATCTTTCATTAAGGACTATGTCTCTTAAAGATATTGATATGTTGCCATTGGTCCAACATGTCCATCCCCTGCAGCTCAACACCACATTGGCAACACAATCAACTACTTTGTTTCCTTCCCTATACACATGTACCCGACAGATGTTAATTTTTTTTTAATGACTTTGCATCTATTTATTAAATTTTTTAATTCCCAAGGAGGTGCAACTTCTTCATTTAGGATGTCCACAATTAGCTTAGAATCCCCTTCGATGATGAAATTTTTGTACCCCAACTCCTTTAGAAGTTTGAAACCTCTAAGAGCAGCCATTGCTTCAACTTTATTGTTAGAGCAGACACCCAAATTCACTCCAAAACCTACAATACAATCACCTTTATGATTTCTTACTAGATCCCCTGCACCAGCTTGTCTTGGGTTGCCTTTTGAGCACCCATCAAAATTACACTTAACCCAATCTTTCAATTGAGGACTCCAAACAGTACCCATTCTATTAAGCATCTTTGATCAATTGAGTTTGGTTAAATCCCTCCTTATTCCCCAATTCTATTTTATCCTCATTTCTTTGTAATTAGGCTAGGTATTGGAGAAGTTGTATCTTCCAGCCTTAATGTTTTCGTTAGTTTGGGTTTAATAATCTGACTTACCTCCCAACTACTTCTCTCCACATCTCTAAAAATTCTATTATTCCTCTCCTTCCACAATCCCCAGGTAACAAATGGAAGAACTTGATTCCAAAGGTACATAATAACGTTATGTGAGAATGGGAAATTTGACCAACCTTCTATAAAAAGCTTCATTGAATTGGGAAACACCCAATCAAAGGACAACAATAGCAAAAAGCAATACCACACTTCCCTCACATATTGGCATTGAAAGAAAATATGAATTATCGACTCCTCTTCCTGTTTATAGAGCGAACACCTATTTACCAACTAGAAGCCTCTCTTAACCAAATTGTCAATGGTGAGAATTTTTCCATGAGCAGTAGTCCACCAAAAGCAATTAATTTTGGGAACAAGATTCTTTAGCCATACCCTATCCTAGAAGTGATTAGGAACAACAACCTGGGCCCTCACCAGATCTTCATAGGTCTTTTTAACCTAGAAACAACGAGAGGAGCTGATTTTCCAGAGCCACTCATCTTCCCTTTCTCTATTGAACCACTTAGCCTCCCCTATCAAATTATGCAGATTCATGAGGATTGGATCCCAATTCACTCGTCTTTGACCTCTTAGATTCTTTCTCCTTAATAATGTGTTGAACTCCTTCCATTTAGGTTCCTCCATGTCCCAGTTTATATAATCAAACACCTTTTTTCCACAAATATTGTTTAAGCTAAGCTTGAGAGGATTCATTTCTTCAAAGGCAAACATATGACGTTGTTGTGAATGAAAAACCCTAACAATTTATGTTTCCAATACTAATTTTTTCTCTATTGATTGTGGGACCTTGTGATTTATGGATTGTTAGTGCCCAATCCATCTTGAGAGTGATTTGTCATTAGTCGTCAAAGTGATTGGAATAATTGGAATGAGTTGTGGGTCATTTTAATCCAAAGCAAGTCCAGTTTAATGTGGGAACTTCAAGATCCAACAAAGAAGTAGTAGATTAGATGGCCAACTCTCATTTTTGTATATAATAAGGATGAATTTGCTAGTTATACCATTCACAAGTTGACTTTCAACCCATAAATTTGAATTTATCATAACACATTGTCTAACACACAACATATTTATTGTTATAATTTTACATAAACAATAATTCTACCTAAGACTTAATGCCCATGAGTTAGTCACAAAACTAGAAAAAAAATAAAGTAATGGAGCATATTTGTAAAGATAAATGGAAAAATATATAGGCCGCATGGATGCATGAATCAAGATTATGACATGTCAAACATGTATAAGTTTAACTATCAATCGCTCCTAACTAAAAGGTGAGTTAACTCAGTATGACTAAGATAAAGGTGACACCTAACTACCAACAATCAAGGATTGATGAGGCAATGGTGGCACTTGAGTACCTCAAGTCAAAGTTTACACATGTCATTAGTAGCCACCTTTGTGAGGGAAATTAAATATTCCTAATATCTAGAGTAAACATAATTAAATAGGTGCAATAATACACTTAGGATGAACACTATCCTAGGTGAATGAAAATATTTAAACTGCCATTTGCCTTTCGTTCATCATCTCAATTTGAACTTGGCATGCCCCTTGTTTGCTTAACAATGCATCGTGCAATAGTTGTGGCAATTAACTTGGATATTTGTTTTAATATAATGCAAAACCAAACTTTATTTGTTGCAAACAAATGCATTAATGAATGCAATTTTTCTTATTCAATAGTACAAAGGTAGATATTCATGTCTATCATGAGGATTTCCCAATATATTAGTTATGAACTTATAAAATGCAATGAAAGCTAGTTTTAATAGGTAAGCATTTTTTAGAGCATGCATTATAAAATTTGATGACAAACTTTAGAACATCTCTCTACCTTTGTGACATTTTTGGCAATGCATATAAGAATTGCATGTAGAAAGATATGATAGGTTGGAAACTAATATGTGTATGCCAAATTGGAAGAATTGTTGGGATGTGAATGCTCACTCTATAATTATTTTTTGTAGCCATGTATATTGTGTGGTTGTGCTTTGATTTGTAGCCAAAGTAAAGGCCATCCATAAATCCCAAAGATCTTTGTAATGATAGACCATTAATGACCCTTCTCTTTGCAAGCATTATTTGTTTGTTACATTTTGTATGATATTGAACATGATTTACAATTCTATGTAATAATTATATGATGTTACTCTCAATTGCTCTTTCCAAGGTCAACTCAATCATTTCTATAAGAAAACTTATAGTGCAGAATAACAAAGAAAAACAATAAGCACTAATTTAACACAATATTTACATGGAAAACCTAGTAAAGTTATACCAAGAAAAAACTATGGGGAAAGATCTTTCGTATTTTATTTCTTAGGAATTTTGCAATTGCAACAACCTTAAAAAGTTATAGAAAACATGACTTCAATAGAGTATAAGAAATCTAAGTTGCAAAGTCCCTATCAAACAAAAACTTTCCAAAAATAGAAAGTGTGACTCATGCAACTACATGCCAAACATTTGTCATAACTACCAAAAATAAAGAGTCCCAAAAAATATGGCTTCACCAAAAATGCCTTCGATGGGAACACCATTCAACATCTAGGGAGGCTATGACAACCCCCTTGGGACCCCCCGTCATTTCAACCTTCGGTTAAACAGTAGGCCTTCAACCATGTGTTAGACGAGTACCTGAAGCACTAGCTAGATATCAATGTCAACTATTCATCACTGTTGGAATAACAATAAAATTGACTTCATATTCCAACAATTTCTCCCTTTTCCATTTTTTCATAATTAAAGAAGTGATTATTCCTATTGGGGAGAAATATTTAAATAGATGATCAAATAAAGCATTTCTTATGTTTTCTCCCTTGAAACTCGGAAACACATGATACCTCTTATTGATTTGGTAGGTAAGTCTAGTCATGGGGGACTTGTATTGTTCCATATTAGAGTTGGTTTTGAAAAGAAAGACTTAGTACCTAACAATAGAAAGAAGACATAGGATTTGACCCAAAATATTAGATCTTTAATTCAACCGTACAAATTTTTTGACTTCAATCACACATTAATTTGTCATATCTACTTGTAAATTACAAATGACATCCAATATTTCCTAGAAAATTCAATGACATAATTAACATGAAAATTTTATTACTTTTTCATGTTTAGGTGGCTTCTTAAAAATTTTATGTTCATATGATAAAAGTAAATTAGCCTTAATCTATTCAATCATCTATGTCTAGAATGATGAAGAGTAATAATCTTCTTCTTTTTATGTTTATCTCTTTTGAATGATTTTTTATTTTTATGATAGTAATTGCATCCTAAAGGTTTAATGGGAATATTGATAGTTTTGAAAATATTGTATCATTTTTAAGAAGAATATTTTGTTTGAAGTCATATTACAAGATTTGTGTATTTGGAAAAAGACATGCACAATACATAAGATTATGATATCCTTAGTATTGAAAAAATAATACATGAAAGATTGTCTAACTTCCCTTAATATTAAAATTAACTTTGTACATTATAAAATTGTTAGCACACAATTGTTGTTGCACCAAAAGATTGACTTGTTAATTCCTGATACAATCGCTAGAGTTAATGAATCCACAAGAGGCGGTTAAGCCATGTCATGAACCCAAGTGTTGTGCTACACAACACAAGGAGACCAAGGGTGCACACCTCGCAAAAATCCCCCTAGTGCAAGTGAGGGGTTTGAACCCCTGACCCAGGCTCTGATACCAATTGTTAACACATAGTTGTCATTGCACCAAAAGATCAACTTGCTAATGCCCGATACAACTGCTAGAGTTAATGAATCAACGGGAGGCGATTAGGCCATGTCATGAACCCAATCGTTGTGCTGCACAACACAAGGAGACCAAGGGCGCACACCTTGCAACAAAAATATGGGAACCAAATGCATTTCTAGAAATTTTGAATTAAAACTATTTTGAGACACTCGTCTTGCTTTTGTAGGATTACACATGCTAGTTTGCATGCATCCATACTATTAGAATGAGAATACAAGGGAGATGTGTGGATAAAGTATAATGTTAAATTGTTGCTCTATTATTTGTGAGACCTTGTAACTTATAGACCATAATTACCTAATCCATATTTAATAGGATTTAAAGTCAACCACCATGAGTTACTAGAAAAATTGGAAAGAGAATAATGGATAGATATCTTTGTGTTCCTCTTGCCATATGCAATATGTACTTTGTATGCCAATGTATTATTGTACAATGAAAACTAATTTGTATGATGCAATATTTTTCATTGTATTTCACTGTTTAAAAAATAAATAAACTATTTAAATAATTATATGATATTTGATAAATTGATATCAAAAGGGAGCTTAAATATTTCATTCAACTTGCAAAAATTTAAGCAAAATAAATGTAGGGTAGATGAAATCAAATCAAATTTGATAGTTGGCCTTACTTATTAGATAAAAGTTTCATAAAATTTCCATGATGACTATTAATAAATATTACCTTTAGATGCTAGAATAATCCATCATCCAAGGTTTGTAATAAAAAAGGTGTAAAAAGTTATTCAAATCAAGAGTCAAATAATACAAACAATTAACCAACACCAAACCAAAAGAGGCTCACTAATCCCACCCAACAAACAAAAACCAAAGAGCACCAAGTACCAACCAATAGGACCCCTACAAACCCACTCAATGACCTTCAATATACTCTTGAATTATAATCTTCAATTTTTGGACACAATTCTTGGGAAGATGCTCCTAATCATAAACCTTCCAATTTCCCTTATACTCAGAAGACCATTTTGACAAGCAATATGCAACATTGTTCCATTCTCTCAGGATATGAAAAATTTCACTAAATCAAGAGAATTGCTTAATTGATGTATTTGTTGAACAATCAAAGACACCTGCCAATTTGCCCTGTTCAAATTACATTCATTTAACCAATTAACCAACAATTGAGAGTCTGATTCATAAATAACCTTGCACCACCCAAGGGCACAAACCTTTTCTAAAACAATAAGAATAGATAGAGCCTCATAAGATTACTGGTTTGGTGACCCTGATAAATAGAGAAGAAGAACAAGACAACCCCAAAACTATCTCTCCCCACTCCCCCAACCTCAACAAATCCAAGGTTTCCCCTAGAGGACCCAACAATGTTAATATTTAGGATCCCATCAAGAGGAAAAGTCCATATACCCTCTCTTTGGATTTTATTGTTGGTAAGTTGTCTCCCCCTTAAACCAACTATGGATTTTTTAGTGGTGAATCTTCTCCCATTAGCGAATAGTTCATATCGGCCAAGTTAAAAGTGGAGAATATATTACAACCAATAAGGTGACCATATCACCTAGATTTTAGGAATTATTGGTCCAATGTGTTTCAATTTTCCATTGATTTATTTTATGAGGCATATGTAATTAATAGTTTTTCCATAACAAACTACGCGTTTCCAATGGACTAATTAATATTTTCTCCTGGAATCTTAGAAGAATGTATTAAATCACCCACATATTCACCAATACTATTAAAATAGCATTGTGTATTAGGACACGTTTCACCAACATCATTAAATGTTCATTGCACGTGAGGACCCATTTCACTAATAAAATTTATAATAATTGCGTATGAGGACCCATTTCACCAATAACATTAAAAAATAATTACGTTTGAGGACACATTTCCCCAATTGCATAAAAAAATAATTGTGTGAGGACCTATTTCACGAATACTATGATAAATCCATGCTAATCATAGGGTCATAATCACCTTGAAAATTACAACGTATGTGTTCCTTCGAGGTTTGATTTTCCCAACATTTAAATGCATCTCTTAATCGCATGAGATTTTCCAAATTTTTACAATACCATTTACAAATCCTGTGAAATTTTCCAAATATATGGATTGATATAAATACAATTGAAACTCTAATTTATTCTTACACATTTTGTTTAGTTCTAAACTTGTGAGCTCTTAATTCAAAAGTTGGACTTGGAATCTTGATCATAGGAAAGTTTTAAACTTACAACTACAAACATTGTTGCATTAATGAATAGCGAGTCAATGAAAACCCAAAGGTAAGTGATCATTTCTTCATAGTGGTACAATAATTTTTTATCTTTTTTCCATTCTTGCTTTAATCTTAAAGATGATATTAAGTAGGGAATGGGATTTATATTCTATGTCATTCTTAAATAAGAAGAATTTATTTTGTAACTTGTTTTGTGAGAGATCAAGATGTTGGGAAGCAAGTGCAATAAGAGTAAGACTCCTCAGGGTGGTGAAGGGAGGCCATCAAAATGCCCAAAATGTAGAGTTACTCTAAAGTATTACTTTGGAAATGTTTCTGATCCATTAGATCAAGATGGAACCACATCATCAACTCTTGCACCAAATAGTAATGAAGAAGGCATTGGAAATACCTCACTAGAATATGGGATTGAGTTGATTGAGTTAGATGAGGACAAAAATGTTGCAGAAGATGTTCCAAGGAATACCCAGATTAGCTAGAATGAGTTAATTGACCTGGATGAAAATGTTGGCATTGTAGATGATGTTGCAAGGAAGAGGAAAAGAAAATCCAAATAAAAAATGGGGCACAAGTGGGATATGACAAGGAATTTGCATATTGATTGGGTGTCAAAGTACCCATTCATTGAACTAGTCGAGAATGAAAACAAAGATGAACCTCCAACATAATGCAAGTGTAAGATTTGTAGTTGGAAATATAAAAGAGACAAGAAGTTGCAACTAAAGATTGACCCTATAGAAAATCATATTGGTAAAGTTTATGAAAAAAAAATCATGGATGGAAAGGAAAAATTAGTAGTAAGATGGAAATCAAAAGAAGAATGTCTTCATGTTAAGTATGCCCTAGAATATGATGAGAATATGCAAAGAATGGTGAAGCTTGTTGTATGTGAAGGTTCAATTGAAGCTCAATTTGGAAAGATATGATAGGAGCACAACTAGAAAAAAATATTCAAATGAGTGTTTTTTTACATATTTGTCCAAAGGGTGTCCTCTGATAGACTACCCACTTGTCAATGAGCGCTAGATAGGAATGGGAAAGTTGTCTTGCTGAGGTGGAAAAACAAGATTTACAAGAGAAAATAAAAGATTCAACCTTCATTGCATTATCTTTAGATGAAGTTACTACGATACATAATACTTCTTGGGTATGTATGCATGTGTATACTATACACCAACATGTCTGCCAACCTCATCTACTCTATGTTCATGAAATGAAGGAGAGTTTGACATCACAAAATCTATTTGAATTAGTTAATAAATATTTGAGTGAAATTGGAGGTATGGATGACTTCACAATTTCTAAAACTTTGGTGTGTGTAGGAGCTAATGGAGCTTCAATAATGCAAGGTCATAGAAATGGTCTTTGCATAAAGTTACAAATTGCATGTTCACCATACATGATTGGCATCACATGGCCTAAAAAATTAATTTAGCATTTAAAGTTGTAAGGAAGTTTCCTCGAGTATCAAAATTTGAAAATCTAGTTTGCAATCTCTATTCATACTTTTGTCGAAGTCCCAATTTTTTTGTAAAATTTCAAAAAAATTGATAGAATAATAGGAGGAAACAAGATTCTTAAGGATGTTTATACCGGATGGATCTCCTTGCATGGACTAGCACAACTAGTTTTTTAGAATATCAATCCCTGATTGGATTAATGTATGAACATTGTCACATAGTAGACAAAGCTCCTAACCTCTTACTTAGGTTAAGCAATATATAGACACTCTTAACTTTATTTACTCTTCTTCCCATATTGGATGAAATGAACAATCCTATGAAAAAATCCTAAGATAGAACTATGTATATTTATGAATATACTAAACTACGTAGAATGGCTTGCATGACCCTCGATAATCTATATCTATCATATTATCTATTTCAAAGTCCAAAAATTTGTAAGCTAGTAGTTAATTATAGATTTGAACAATCCTAAAAGTTATTTACTATTTAATGCAAGCGAGAAACTATGTGTCTTTGTATGTAAATTTGAGATACCAATGCACTATTGTACAATGGTCAGGTGCTCTACCAGAGAAGTACTTGTTACAAAGGAAGCTTTTAATGGCATTGTCAAATTTGTAAGTGGTATTTTAAAATCTATTGAAAAATCTCTTTCCTCAAAGATTCTTGAACGATTCCCTCAAGATGAAATACTTGAATTTGTGTCTATTATGTATCCTCAATTTTGGATCCCATGAAACCAACACAACCTAGATTTTTTTCATAAAAAATTAATTACCTTGGCTAATTTTTTTTCGAAAAGTTCAAAATATAATGGATAAAAAATAGGAGGAATTATAAGTGAAACTAAGCTTAGAGAACAAGCTCTCCATTTTGCAACAAGTATGATTGAATAGTTTGACTCCATGGAGAATCCCATGCAAGTGCGATCAATAACAAGAGTTTGGAAAACCTTTGGTCAGAGTGAAATATTTCATGATTCATTATCAGAATATTTTAAACTTTCTAATTTAACAATGATATTGGAGTTAGTGGAGGATGAGAGAGTTTTTAGTGAATTGGGGTTTTTGAAATCAAAGATAAGAAACAAACTAGATAAGAATTTAGAAAATTGCTTGAGGATGTATGCAACTAGGTACAATGTTTAAAGTTTTCCTTTTGAAAGGACACTCACAATTTGGAAGTCCATATGTGAAAGAAGAGGGTTGTGCAACACTTCAAACATTATTGGCAGTGACACAAATGAAAGTGGCACAATGAATGTTGAACTTGAGATGCAATTAAGCGAATGTATGTAGGGAAAAGAAAATGAAGACCAGACTAAGAGTCAAGACGTCTCTCAATCTCATCATCAAAGTGAGGACCAGGAGGTGAATTGGGAAATGAAAGAGATTTAGCAGTTTTAGGTATTTATACTACACTTCATGAATCAAATTCCAAACAGTCGTTGACGATATTTTATATTATATTCCATGAATTTATGAATCAGATTGAATAAATTAACATACTACTATTTTCCACTGTTCCAAATTTCCAATATAGAATCTAGATTCTAAATTTTAATTGTTCATGGATTTAATAGTTTCTAGGTATTTAAATTTTATATTACATTTTATATTCCAAATTATAGTTGATATTTTGTACTGTATTCCATGAAATTATGAATTACATTGAATAACTTAACATATTATTAATATATTTTAATTGTCATATTGATAAGTTTTACATGTACTCAATGATTCATCATTCAACTCAACACTTAATAGCATATTAACAACAATAACATATACAACATTAGCAACCAATTAATGTGTATCTAGTAGTAAAACCAGAGCTTTTATTCAATTGAGCAAACAAATAATATAGATAATTGAACACATTAATGAATTTGAATTTTAAATATTAATTTTCAAATGAAGGAATACATATAAAGGCAATGCAAAATCTTGTTCAAAGATAACTCTGCACTAACTTGAGTTGGAAACTCATATTATCAAATCATTCTATCAGCTTTTGTAGCATGCTCCATTGTTCATTTGATGGAAGTGTCATTTATTGTAATTAATAGTGTCTGACTTGAAAATTTGTTAACAATTCATGATTGAAATTGGAACTTGAATTGAATGTTTCAATCAAAGTTGCATTCAAGGTTATCAATGGTTTGATGAAATCTGAATAGTTTGCTTCATCAGGGTTTTGAGGAAACTGGTCTAAATCAATCTTGTATCCTCCATCTTATTTCTAAAATCATCCTTTCCAATGAATAACTCAATTGTGTCAAAATTCTTTGGCAAACCAAGCTTTGTCAAGTTCCTTACCTTTTTATCTAGCTTCTTCATCTTTTTTGTAGCTTAATCCAAAAATTCATTTGTTTCACCTATTCTCAAACACTTTTGAATGATAGATGACACCTTCATCAAGGCATCAATCCATTCATTAATTCATTTTGATTTCAATTCATTTCCATTGGCTTTGTAGACTATTTGCAAACTTCAATTTGGGCCAATGATTGTCTTTTGTGCTTGGTGCACTTACACAAATATTTGTAATAGATCCCATAGGGTGTAATGAAAGTATCCTCTCCCCTTGCACTTCATGCGATCTTGGGTGAAGAGAAATCATTGCATCTTATTTTTTCTTTTGTAGTAGGGCCTACCAACTGAGACACATCCTAATGGAGAACCCATTGGTGACCCAAAGCAGTTTTTCCCTCGGGATGCTATATAAAAGGATAAGATGAAAATCAAGTCCAAACTATCATTAGCCTTCATCATACAATCACAGTCTGAAAGGGGAAGCTACCCACATGCATGTGAGGTATTTTGTTATAGTACCCTAGTAAGGTTGGTTAAAGCTTTAATTGGCTTTTTGGATGCTTGTGAGGCAGTAAGTCCCCGAGTTGTGACTAGACACCTTCTTAGTAGCCCCCATTATTGATTGATTTTTATTGGTGTCACTTTTTCCCAAAAGTTACTCACCATAAGGCTCCCTTGAGTTGAGACAGAAATCCCCAGCTTTGTATAAGCTACTTGTAGCTTTCCGAGGAGAGGGTGATTTGGGTTATCCTTCCATTCCAAGAGGCCCCTACTTTCCCTTCTCTCGCAAAGACAAGAGTGTGCACACCCATCTTAGGTTTGTTTACATTTGCATCAATGGAGATTCCAAGTGTGGGCATAAACATCGTGTCATTGGCCATTAACCTTAGGGATAGGAAGTGCTTGACTGTTTTTGATATGTGTTTATACTAGTGGAAATTGGGGTGAATAACCCTCGAACATACACATGTGCATTCCAAAAATTTCACAAGTCAATAGCCAAAAATCTATTTTCAAAGTGTTTTCTATGTTTTTAGAGTGTCCTCAATCAAATTGAAACATCTTTCCAAGAATAAAAACCATTCAAACCATCAAATTTCAAATCAAATCACTATTCACCACATTTGATCAAAACAGACCCGCAATTGAAAATTGAGATACATTTGTTAAAAAGAGAATTGCAATTGAGATTCAGCATCACATTTTCTAAACAAAAACCCACATCTACTATTATCCATCGCATTTGATAAACAATAAACTGCATCTATAAGAAACAGTGAAGTGCACTTGCCAGAAACAGTGAACCATAATTGCCTGATTATTAGAATTTAAAAAAATACTTGTCCAATCTTAGTCCTAATCATCTTGATAGTGATCTTATCATCAAAACATTAGAATTGTAGAGTTTGATTAGTCCATTCCATTGCTTTCATCTAGGTTGCCTCACATTTAGGTTGCAATATTCATCCTTGCATAATTAGTTTTAGGTCATCCTTAGCTATATGCACCTTGTGGAATTCAGACATAGGAAGCTTATCAAACCTTTGGACAATCCATGTTCATTTATTCATATTTTCATTGACCTTTATCTTTTTATTTATCAATCATCATCATCATCATCCTTTTCAAAATTGGGTCTCAAACTTACGTCTTAGTTTAGACTCACCTTGTCAAAACATCATCCTTTCAACATTGGTCTTCACAAAGGTCAAATTTGGTTTGTTATCTTGGATCAACATAGCTTGGTTAGAATCCTTTTTCTTAGGTCTAAAAGGTCCATATCCTTAATACCATTTGGCATCCCTTAGTCTCATTTAACTTTGTTTGCATACCATATCCTTTGGTCATAAGGTCATTACCATCCTTGCATTATCATTTTGCATTCTTATATATCCCAAAAATACCAAAAACATAGCTTAGTCTCATACCATCTCGCATTACCACCTTGCATTATCATCCCCTTCAAATTGTAAGTCTTACATGACCAAAACAAGATCATGAATGAAAAGAAAGGACATGGATTAATTCTTCAAGTGACCTCTTTTCTAGTTCCATTCAAGGCATAAACCATGAATCAAATTCAAACCAATCCTCAACACCACAAAGAGAAACACCAAATACATTTGACAACCTTGGTTTAATTGAGTTCAAAAAACACTTATCTCCTAAAGAAGTCGAATGAGTCTCCCAAGATCCTAGGATTGTGTGCATTGTCGATGAGCTTGTTAGTTTTGATCCCAATAAATTCTTTTATGCATTACCTAAGAAAGGTTCCAAAATTCCTTCTGAATTTGATGTTTCAACAATTGTGGAGGGAGCTACATAAACACAAAATCAAAACACCTTCTCACTAGGAATGTAATCCTTGTAATAAATGTTTACTACTTTACCACTTGGAGTAACAACACACATTGCAAAAACTACACATATTCCCAATCCTCCAACATTTAGAGCTAAGAGAAATCATGCCACATCACAAGGAAAAACTTTTACATTTGGTGGACCATTTGCTTCATCATCAAGCTCCATTGGTATGACATTCACAAATCCTTTTGGAACTAAAAACACTATACCATCAATTAGTGAAAATCAAAACCAACCAATGTAAATGCAAATCCTTTTTGAGGTTTAGGACCTTGATTTGTGTTTTGAAATTGAGGTGTTGTACCTTGATTGGTGTTTTGGTTTGGAACTTTATGTGTAACGATGTGAATCCTTCTCCAAATCCAATGCTACACAAATTTTGAAGATGTTATTGAAAAAGGTGTCTTTATTGAGAAAGTTCTTGTGGTGAAAGGACTAATCAAAATTTCCAAAGAAACCCCAAAGGCTAGTAATGACAAAGACAAATTCTAGTCTCAAAATGAAAATGTCACCAATGGTAGGGCCATTGATGCTAAAGTAGTAAACAAAGGTCACTCCACCATTCATATCAAAGGGCCATCCACATCAAACACTCAAAGACCCAACACTGCTCAAACAATGAATGTTATCCAAAATAACCAACAACGTAGAGGACCTCCACACACCAAAAGAACATACACCCCCTTGGGAGAACCCATCAAATTAGTTCTAAAGACACTTTTATAGTCAAATGTCATTCAACTTCCTAACGTAAAATCATATGAACCAACATTAGTCAAACCTAGTTGGTGGAATGAAAATGAATACTATGAATATCACTAGGGTAAAGGACATAAAACATCTTCATGTTGGACACTCAAAAATATCATCTAAGGCATTATTGAAAAGGGTGACATTTCAATAGACAACTCATAAGGAAAAGCTAATGTTGATCATACAATATTCAAAGATCCTTTATAGGACCATGGGAAAGGGAAAGCCTCTAGTTCAGGTAACAATAGTGCTAATTATACCAACGTTTCACATGACTAAAATATCACATTAATCACATTCGAGCCCATGATAGTCATGTGGCCACCATCACCATTAATAATAAAAATTTAGAATGTATTGTCACTACCCGTAGAGATAAAGTGACCTTGCAAGGGGCCACTTCTAATCCACATCCAAAAATTCAGTATAATCTCCTTGATCTTCTAGGAAAGACTTTTGCACAGATATCTATTCTTGAACTGCTTTGTATATCCCCAAAGCATAGGGCCATTCTAGATAAAGCTTTGCAAGACACATTTGTGCCTTCTGCTTAAATGTCAATCAATTTCAGGCCATGGTAGGATGCCTAACTACCCCTCACCATGTCACATTCACTGAGCAAGAATTTTCCACACAAAAGCCAAATCATAATGATCCCCTACACCTTGAAGTCTACATTAATAAACATAAAATTAGACGAGTCTTGGTAGATGGTGGAGTGAGTATGAAAATATGCACACAAAATTTGGTCCCTACATTGGGGTAATCTAAGGCTTGCATAGATCAAACTAAGACAATTGTAATCAAGGCTTATGATGATGTTGAGCATTTGTCCAAAGAATTAATTTCACTTCCTGTAAGGGTTGGACCCACCATTCAAAACACAATGTTCCATGTCTTGGATCTATACTTGCCTTGCAATCTTCTTCTTGGTTGCCCATGGATTCATGCCATGAGGGTTGTACCTTCCACCTATCAACAATGCCTTAAGCTTCCTCATAATGGCATTGAAATTACCATTCCAATTGATCCTAATCCTTTCCAGTATTGTGCTAACTTGAGAGGAACTATAAAGGTACAAAAAACCCACATACTAAAAATAGTATTCCAAAAAGCACTGCTTATTCCAAATAAGGAAAGTAAAGCATATATTAAATAAATTAACTATAATTACACAATAGCAAGTTACAGTAATGAAGTTCAAATTTAATACACTAGAGAGTGTTACACTTCATTTGCATACACCAAAAAGGGGTGTTACATTACATCTGTTTCAATGTTACTGGTATAGGTTTTGCATCAATACAACAATTACAACCATGAAGATAAATATACATTTATAGTTTGGCTAACCAAGCCATACAAGAATATAAATAAGTATATCCATAATGAATCATATAGCATAAGTATCTCTATCCTCAACCGCCATGACTCTAAAGGTCTTTTGTAAGCCAAGGCCAAGAGTGAGGTTAAGGCATTTTTTCCACCCAACCACGAAGTACTGGACTTCCCTAGGTTTCTTCCTAACACGAAGAAAGCATTGACCTTGCACGAGGAGCCTAGCAGTCTGGAACGGTATAAGTAGGAGGGAATCTTTCAATGAGTGCCTGATGCCTATATGCATTCCTAAACTAGAATAACTTAATACTTGCATATAGGATGTGGGAGAGACATATATAACATATAATCTAGGATTTTCACAACCATCTATTTCAATGGTTCAGTAGCTTGGCCAAGCAATAATAATCAATATGGTAATTTAGAAAAAGTAAATTACCATCTCTAGGAGCCCACATTTGGCATCCTGTCCCATAAGTAATTCCATAGAAAGAATAAATATTGCATCTCATAAGTTTGTTTAAGTTTTCAAGCATTCACTAATCAAAGAGTTCTTTTAGAAACACATTTTAACTCCAAAGTTCGTTATATTGGTTTTCATGTCCATCCATATTTACAATCCAACGAAAAGAAATAATCCATAAGAAAGATGAGTTGTTTATATTTAATTCTATAGCCAACATTTTACTCAATTCAACCAATTTACCTACATTCCAAGTGAAAATAGCAAATATGTGTGTGTGTATATATATATATATATATACATATATACATATATACACATATATATACATATATATATATATATGTATGTATATATATGTATATATATGTGTATATATGTGCAAAAAAATTGTAATAATTCATTCTAGATAAACAGTTTCCAATTTAAATGGTTCTATCTAAAAATATAGATTTATATTTATATATTCAAAAGGAGCACTTGTCCATAACAGATATACATGTATATATTCATATTCAGAAATATTATTGTTTTACAAACAAAAGTAAATAAATGAACCAACAAAGATCTTATACTGTTGTATTTATATACTGCTAGATATACAGTTGTATATACATACATACATACATACATATTATGTGTGTGTGTGTGTGTGTTTGTATGTATATATGTATGTATATATATATAAATTTATTTACAAGTAGACAAATAAGAAATCACATCCAACGAATTTTCATTGCAAGTTTAAACACTACGATCTACATATACCCATTTTTTGTAAACTGCAAATTGCATAAAAGACTAGCCTGTTGGTTGTGAGAGAGAGAGGTGATGACTTCTCAAGGAAGCGTTGCTTGTGGAAGGGTTGTTGTCCTTCCACAACGCCCTCCTTGTACAACCGTAGGCTATAAAACCATTACATATAAATTTTTACAATATATAAAAACCTCTCTTTGCTTTTGGAATACAACGACTCAAGTATCATTTAAATTGTTTTCGATTTACTGTATAGTATAACATTTATGAGTATATCGATATATATATTATAAAAGATATAAATATATACAACCATGGTTCATAATTTTTCATACAAAAGATTGGTGATTTTTTTTACATCAAAATGCATAACTACAATCTTGGTACAAAATTAATCAAATTAATATCAAACAAAGAGGTTTATCCTTTCACCCAAAAACAGAGATTATTCCAAACATTTATTCACATAAACTGAGATTTAACATAAAAGAAATTGCATAAAAACCTGGTAAAGCACTATCATGTGTTGGCACTCTTCTTGTTCTCCTCTCTTTTCCACTATTCTTCTATTTTGCCCCAATTTTTCAACTCTACTATTCCTATTTTGTTTTTGTTTGTAGATTGAAATTTGAGGAAATGAATCTAGTGTTCTGAATGAATCTTTTGTTGTTGAGAGAATGAGAGATTATTCTCTTTTTATTATTTTCTTTCTTTCTTTTTTCTATCTTTGTTCTGCTTTGTTTTTGTTTTATTTTTCTAAACTTGTTTTTTCTTCTATTTTTCTATTGTTTTATTTCTTATTATTTTTCTTCAAAAATCAATGATTTTCTTAATGATTTATTTCAACTGTCACATAATTATTTTTAATAACAATCATGATTTATTAGCCATGCATCACATTTATCCACAAAACAATAAATAATAATAATTTAATCTTCAAATAAAAATCAAGAATTAAAATAAAATAAAACTATTTCTTTTATTTATATGTGTATTTAATTTTACCACCAATAATTAAATAATTAACTATAAAGTAAGAAACAATGTAAAATGATTAACAAAATAAAATTCTAAATGCAACTATATGTTTACTAAGTGTTTGTGTGTGCAAGAGAGACCATTCCATCTTAACCCTGCTAGGTAGCTAGCCTCCTCTACCTTAACCACACCCTTGGTCTTCGATAACCTGCAACTCATGCACCCATTAATAGATTAGTGTCCAAAAATAAATCAAAGCAATATAATTCATCATTCCAAAATATCATTTTCTATATTGCATCAATTTGAAATAAAATAATATTCATTTCATTTCATTTTTTTCAAAATAAAATAATCATTCACTTATTTCATCTTTCAAATAACATAATATTTATTCTACCACACACAATTATTCATATATATGTTCCACATAAAGTAAATTCAAGTAGCATCAAATTATGAGATGTGACATCCTTCCCCACTTGGAAGAGACATTGTCTTGAAGTCTTAGTACAAAACATCTACATAAAAAGTCTTATACATCCAATATATATAATAAAAATCATAATATGCAGAAAAAAAATATACTAAAATTCTCAGATCCGGAAATGATCTTTATCAATATCCTTTTCATTTTCCCAGAATGGTACTTTCCACCAAATACTAGTCCCACTGGACCCTATACTACACAACATCTCCTTCCTCAACTTAACGTTGTCTCTCCCAAAATCTTGGTGGGCTCCACTAGCACCACCCCTGGATCCTGAACTCGCAAAGTATGCCCAATCATGCACACCACATACACAGTACATCTGCTTAACTTATGCATATAACATACACATGGTACAACTACCATCCAATTAATCCAAGTGACATATGGCTCATTTTCCAGAGCATAAAAGAACAACATTCAGCAAAGGAAATTAATCACACTTTTGATGCCCACTAGATGAAGGCATGAGTCATAGTCCACAATTTTGAAAAAAACACAACATATTCTCAAAAGATCAATCCTCCTAACCAACACTAGGTTGAGGTCTCAAAACACATAAACAAATCTCCAATGGTGCACCAACTAGGTCAAAACCAACCATCGTGCACACAACAACCTCTAAGACTAGGCACTCACTATCCATCTTCCTTTGATAAATCTGGTTTTGAAACTTTCCATGCATATATACTCGTACCTTATGGTGCTTCTTCTCATTTCTATCACTACACTACATCTATTTTTCATCTATCTGCACTATCATTATTTATGTTCTATTGCCTTAATTCGAACTTGAATTCTAGTATGTATTTCATCTTATTTAGAACATAATCTCTTTTATTCATCTCTTCCAAGAATCCTCCCAAACTTTCTTCCATCTCACTATAATATATTTTCCTCAACCAATCTATACTCTTTCTTCTCTATCCTTCTAATTTTACTTCCATTACCAACTATTGGTTTGTTCTAGCTTAAATTACCATCCAATAAATTCCCTTATCCTTTTGCAGTTCTGCAACACTTTTCTTCAATTATCAACAATACACTCTATATGTTAACTCCAATCAATTCCTTCATCCTCATCTCTTCCTTCTATTTCCACACAAATCTTCTTATCTCCAATATTTATTCCCACCTTCAACTTCTAGCATTGTTATCTCAACTGTCTTAGTCTTTTCATTCTTCCATTTCAACTTTGTGCTACTACAACATTCCCCATCCTATCCTTCATACAATCATGAGGAATTTCCATCATATTCCCTTATCCATTCTAAAATATCTACTTTTGATTTAGCAATTCATGTTCCCAATATTTTTCCACACTCTACCCTTCACAACTCACATCTGAGTTATACTCTCATGAATTATTACTTCCTTTGCTTTCATATCTATCTTTACCTTGTCTTTATCCTTTAGAATTTGTTATCTTTATTTCTCTATTTATCCATCTTTAATTGAAGTCCGCTACACAAATATTTTTCTTTCTCAACTAACATTCTTTCTACCATCCCTTTTTTTTGA